>CM044003.1:33043367-33183367 GCA_024085815.1 Flaveria linearis | reverse complement strand
GCATTCGCCCTTCGCCCATTCAGCTGATATCATCTTCCGGATAAGCTATTTGGAGCCTAAATATATACAAAATTTATCCACTACGAAATTTAGATTTATGTATGTATAGTAAAATTAAGTAATTAATGCAGATACGTACCAAATGAATTTTTGAAGATTGAACAAGAATAAAAACAGAAACATTAAAAATGAGTAAATCACTTTTCCCCCTGAGTTATTTTCTTGTAACGGGTCAAAATGGGTAAATATTTAGGATGGGTAAAAATATGCTGGGTTGGTTAACTATTGCACTCCCATTCATATAGGTAATTCGAAGTGTTAAATATGATTTTAACTACAATTCAAAATTATGAAAGATTTTACGTTTATGTATAAAGTAATGTATTCTTTTTTGAATGATCTCTTTTGATGTCAACTCAGTAACTAAATAATAAAGTCTAGTCTGATATCTACTCCGTGCATAATCAGTTTCTTGTGGTATTTCGATTATTCAGATAAAATTGGAAGGCACATTAAAGTGGACGACAAAGGTTACGAGTTCGTATGTAAACGGGTCGAAAATCTAAAAGTATACAAAATTCTACTTAAATTATTAACAAACATTAATGCGTATCTTGCATAGTTGTGCCAAAATATCTAGAGTGGCCTAGGTTCAACGATCACCGCAACTAAGCAGTATGTAATCAAACATTTAAACATCAATTTAGAATATCTCTCACTCTCTTGTAAAAAACATACAAACATATCATGAAGTTACTACTTTTTCCCTTAAAACTAACTCTTCAAGCCAATAATCATGCATCAAACTAAAACAAAATGAAATAAAAATGTAGAAATTTAATACACAATGAAAGAGTATCATTGATTTTTAGATGAAAAATATAATTCGTTGAACTATTACCAATCCTAAATAACTTTCAAACACCCCAAAAAATCTCGATGACTAAGAGATTAACATGCTATATCAACATAAAGGAAATGAAAGTCTAATTTGCATCAGACCGTACCTTAATCTACTCATGTGCACTCTACCAAAGACTATAAGCCTCTCTAATACAAAAACCACCCGTAATCACTTATGATTTGCGGACCACCGTCAATGCATTTTTACCTAATTTTAGTTCTTTTCCTCCCTTTAGCTGCTGCGAGCTTATTATGTTTATATTGAAGATTTTCTATAATCTGATCCAAAACAAGTACACGATGTGCACTATATCATTTGCTAGTGGATGGTATATGATTTTCTGATATGCTTCCAATGGTATACTCGGATTCACCGGTCTGAAATCATAATTTAGAATCTTTAACTCTACCCCAAGTTCAGACATTCAATAGAAATAAGAGTTGACCACAAAAGTAATAGTAAACACTAACCAACTATGAGAATCTGCAACCTAAGTTAAACCAGAATATAGTAATAGCTATTGGTGCACTTTTTGAAACCCCTGATGAGAAGCTTCCGGTTGAACACAATCCTTAATCTCTCATACAATCTAATACCCCTATCCATGTTGCTCATTAGTGGTGGCCTGCTAGAAGATCCTGGTAAGAGTTCTCAAGAAATTATCAGAGATTATTTATCATTTTCTCTCATTGGTGAACAATACTATGATGCATCTTAGAGCTTTCAGGTAATGAGCACCAACTTACCCATGGTATATTATACTAGTAGAGACCCGCGCGATGCGGCGGTACCTATGTAGGACAACATGGTACTCGATTATTGGTTAGCTTATCAATCATCTCATAATATAAATTTTGTTATATGCATGTTAGTTTCCTCTAATGAAAAACATAATGTTGATATTTTCAACATACCATCTAATAGTTCAGCAAATCAATTTACACAAATATAAACACAATGCATACCAAAAATTAGATCCTTCGCTTTATTGTTAAATGACCTTTAAATCTATACCGCCTAGCAAAATGCACTAATCATGTAAACTATTAATTACAATGTAATCTTTTGTTATAACCACTTGAGTTCTAGTCTTGCATTAGAGTAGTACAAAACCACTACTTGCAAACAAAAGAAACTAAAATAACAACACATATCAAGTAATGAAAACCACATTAACCAAAATAATTAATATTTTGTTCGTATAAAAGCCTCTGGGATATAGTTGAACGTCTAGATTAGAACATTTAGTTCTTTTGATACATAGATTGTAAAAGTCAAACATTTGTTGCAACTACTAAATTATAGTCATATTCAAGAAGTCTTTATAGTCATATTTGACATATTATCTAATAACATACAAAATTTTTTATTATAGATTATAATATGTGTACAAGGCTGTAAGGCCCCCTTCCCGGGCACCTCACAGTTGGTCATTCACAGCATAAAACATTCATATATTATAAATTAAAGCAGCGGAATTAATTTTAACAAAAATCCATTCATTCATTTTAAACACTGTTGCTAAGCAATACATTCTAGTTTAGGAATTCACAAAATAATTAGTTGCATGAATTACAAAACAACAGTGTTGTCAAAACATAAATGGGTGTCAGTCTTGCCCGCCAAGTAGCCATCACCGTGTGCCATCCTCAGCAACCTGTTACCTGCCAACTGGAAAATACATAAAAGTCAGCGTTGCTGAGTGAGTTCTAGTTTTATAATTTAAAATACTTTGCTTTTCGTCTCAAGGAAAACCTTTCTTTACTCATATGCGGTCACACAAGTACGTACACAGATAATATTATTATTATCTTCGTCGTTCATTCATTAACTTTCGTTAGTGTGCCGTTCATCGTTTACATTCGTATTCTTTCTTTCATATTAGTTCTTCCATTCGTATGTATCTTACTTTCATTCATTCATACATTACATACATTCATACATTCATTTCATACGTACGATCATTTCTTTCATTCATATGTTCATTACATTCCTTCGTACGTTCATTCATTTCATTCATACATTCACATTACATTCTTTCATTCCATCATATGTTAGCCAAGTCTGTTGCAGCACACGGCTGCTCACCTCAGTGGCAATCTCACAATTGCCTGCTAACCGAGTCTGTTGCAACACGTAGTTGCTCACCTCATTATCAATATGTTAGCCAAGTCTGTTGCAACACATAGTTGCTCACCTCAGTGGCAACCCCACGGATTGCCTGCTAACCGATTCTGTTGCAACACAAAGTTGCTCACCTCATTATCAATCTTAAAGATTGACCCTGTGTGCATCCTTCGGGTAGCTAACCCGCATCACAGTTGAGCTAACACCTGCCAGGGGTGTGCACCTCCATTCATTTGCTTGCAAGCCTTTCTTACGTTCATTCGTTCATTTATTAATGCATGTATTCATCATCATTCTCCTTTTTGTTCATTCGTTAATACATGCATTCATCATCATTCTTCTTTTCGTTCATTCGTTAATACATGCATTCATCATCATGTTCCTCTTTCATTATCTTTCACTTTACGTTCCATTCTTCTTTATCATTAATCTTTCACTTTATTAATGATAATAATTCTTCGTTAATTCTTAAACATTCTTCGTCATGTCATACCATACTTAACAATATTTTATTAATAATATTGTTAACAAAAATAATACACTGATAATAATATCAGTAATAATAAGGGTTAATCATAATCATCATTACATGCATAAAACATCATCATTTATTAACCCTAGTCATCCCTGGTCAAAACCTCGAACTTCGGATTTGCAGGAAATTTCTGTAAAAATTCTAAGTGTTCTGGACGTTTGAGCCCTGTTGGGCGTATGAGCCCTGCTGGGCGTATGAGCCCTGTTAGGCGTAAGAGCACTGCTGGGCGTATGAGCCCTATTGGACTTTTCATCCTACTTAGAATAATCATCTGGTCATACGACCACCCTGTTGGGCGTATGAGCACTATTGGTCGTACCATCCCATACTTAGAAATATTTTCTGGTCATACGACCAGAATTCAGACTTTTCACCTTTTTACTTAGTTTTCAGACTCATGGGTACTGTGGGACTCATGAGTCCTGTTGGACGTATAAACACTATTGGACTCATCAACCTATAATTTATTCTAAGTCCAAATTTCAGACATAATTCTAAGGCAAAATTTCAGACGTATTAGTAACCTGTTCATGTGTCTAATTCATAGTCCAAGTCCCAAACATCATAATGCCTAGTTCTAAACATGCTCACATGATTCTAGGCAAAACTTAACATAAGCATAAACATACATACATTCATATCATACGGGTATTATACCCAAATTAATAAAAACATATATACATGCATTTTCCAGCCCCAAAACGTTTAAAACAGGTAAAAAGGGGGTCTAGAAACTCACCTTAGTTTGTCTTCGGGTTTTGATATCCCTTCCTTAACTTCCCAGTCGTTTCTACACCTAAAACACACACACACAGTGCAACCCGAACACAAACACACACACATAAGAACATGCATTCTCGGTTTCTTAGCCAAAACACAACTTAAAAATACCAATTCTTACCTTGAATCCGATTTCTTCTTCTTTCTCTCTCTAAGAATCGAAGTCCCTGCTGTTTCTCTCTCTAAAACCGAATGCAAAGAAGTGTGCAGGGGTTATGGGCGGCCATACCTCCTTTTACACCAACTTTTCAATGATTTTGTCCTTTTGGCACTTTTTACCCTTTATCTTTAAGTTGACTTTCGTTTTCTTCCTTTTTCTTTCTATTTTATTCTTTCATTTCTTTAAAAGAAATTACGGGTGTTACAAGTCCACCCCCCTTATATAGGTTTCGTCCCCGAAACGTGTTATTCCTCAAACAGATGTGGGTAGTGTTGTCTCATTTCTTCTTCAGTCTCCCACGTAGACTCGGATCCCTTCCTGTGCTTCCACTGTACACGCACAAGAGGAACCACCTTATTCCTTAACCTTTTCTCCTTACGATCAATGATTGCCACTGGTTGCTCCACGTAGTTGAGCCGCTCATCCACCTCGATATCCTCCAGTGGTACAGCCATGTCTTCATCAGCTAAGCACTTTCTCAGATGAGATACATGGAATGTGGGATGAATTCCACTTAACTCATCCGGCAGTTCAAGTCGATAGGCCACCTCTCCTACTCGTGCGACAATTCGGAAAGGTCCTATGTATCTCGGGCTTAGTTTACCTCTTTTCCTGAATCTAATAATCCCTTTCCAAGGTGAGACCTTCAACATAACTCGGTCACCAACCTTGAACTCTATCGGTCTTCGCCTCTTGTCAGCATACGACTTTTGCCTATCTTTCGCCGCCTTCATGAAGGCTTTGATCTTTTCCAACTTCTTAGTCGTAGCTTCGATCACCTCAACACCTCCTAACTCTTTCTGCCCAATGTCTCCCCAGCACACGGGCGTCCTACATCTCCTACCATATAGCATCTCGTAAGGTGGCATGCCAATGCTGGCACGATAACTGTTGTTGTACGAGAATTCTGCTAACGGCAGGTGGTCGTCCCAACTTCCTCAAAAATCGATCACGCACGCCCGAAGCATGTCCTCGAGTGTTTGGATCGTCCTCTCAGACTGACCGTCCGTCTGAGAGTGATATGCTGTACTAATATGTAGCCTCGTCCCCATTGCATCATGAAATCTCTCCAAAACTTGGAGGTAAACCGAGTGTCGCGATCAGACACAATAGACACCGGTACACCATGACGAGCTACAATTTCCTTAATGAACAGATCCGCCAATCTTTCAAATGAGTACGTTTCACGGATCGGTAGGAAGTGGGCACTCTTTGTCAAGCGGTCAACTATCACCCATATAGCATCATACCCTTACGTGGTAACTTTGGTGAAGTCCATGGTGATGTGTTCCCACTTCCACTCGGGTATATCCAATGGTTGGATCTTCCCGTAGGGCTTCTGGTGTTCCGCCTTCACTTGTAAGCAAGTCAAGCACTTACTTACGTACTCCACTACGTCACGTTTCATACCCGGCCACCAATAGTCTTTCTTCATATCGTGGTACATTTTGGTAGCATCGGGGTGAATGGAGTATCGGGTCTTATGGGCCTCGTCCATAATCTTTTCACGTAGATCCTCGTATCGAGGAATCCACATTCGCCCAAATCGGGTCTTAACACCAAGAGTGTTCTCACCCAATTCCGTAACTAGGCCTCTCATCCTTTCGGAGTTAAGACGATCTTCTTTCAAAGCCTCGTCTTGGAACTCCTTAACCTGTGTCATCACATCGGGGGTCATGATCATCTGATAAGCCTTCACCCGAATCGGCTCAGGTCGTTCTTTTCGACTAAGGGCATCGGCCACCACGTTGGCCTTGCCCGGATGGTAATGGATTTCGCAATCATAATCCTTTATTAGTTCCAACCATCGCCTCTGCCTCATGTTAAGATCTTTCTGCTTGAAGAAGTACTTCAAGCTTTTGTGGTCGGTGAAGATTGTGCACTTCGTCCCATATAGATAGTGCCGCCAAATCTTCAACGCGAAAACCACCGCAGCTAGTTCAAGGTTGTGCGTGGGATAGTTGACTTCGTGAGTTTTCAGCTGTCGAGATCCATAGGCTATTACCCTTCCACGTTGCATCAACACGCAACCTAGCCCAGAATAAGATGCATCTGAATAGACCACTAAGTCTTCATTCCCCTCGGGCAAAGTCAAAACAGGAGCTTGTGTTAGTCTTGTCTTCAACTCCTCAAAGGCATTCTCCTGCTCTTGACCCCACACGAAATTCACGTCCTTACGGGTCAATTTTGTCAAAGGGGAGGCTATCTTGGAGAAGTCTTGAATAAATCTCCTATAGTAGCCCGCCAATCCTAAGAAACTACGAATCTCGGATAGCGCCTTTGGTGATTTCCATTGCATCACAGCCTCAACCTTTGCTGGGTCCACCATGATTCCCTCTGCATTTACCACGTGACCCAGAAATTGCACCTTGCGAAACCAGAAAGCACATTTGGAGAACTTAGCATACAGTTTCTCCCTTCTCAAAGTCTCCAATACTTCCCGAATATGACCGGCATGCTCTTCTTCTCTCCTCGAATAAATCAGGATATCATCGATGAACACAATCACTGATTTATCTAACATTGGCCGACACACTCGGTTCATCAAATCCATAAAAGCAGCTGGCGCGTTGGTCAAACCAAATGACATAACGAGAAACTCATAGTGCCCATAACGCGTACGAAAAGCTGTTTTAGGAATGTCCTGCTCCTTCACCTTCAACTGGTGGTAGCCAGATCGAAGATCTATCCTCGAGAACCAACTGGCACCCTGGAGCTGGTCGAACAAGTCATCGATCCTCGGTAACGGATACCGATTCTTTATGGTCAACTTGTTCAATTCACGGTAGTCTATACACATTCTCATGCTACCGTCCTTCTTTTTCACAAATAAGACCGGGGCACCCCAAGGAGAGATACTCGGTCTAATGAAGCCCTTGTCAAGCAACTCCTGCAGTTGCTCCATCAACTCCTTCATCTCCGTAGGAGCTAATCGATACGGTGCCTTGGCGACAGGTTGGGCACCGGGTATTAAGTCAATTTGAAATTCAATTTCGCGGTGAGGTGGCAATCCCGATAAGTCTTCCGGGAACACATCTGGAAACTCGCACACAACCGGAACGTCGGATAGTTGTGGTGTTGGCGTTTCCACATCCTTCACATAACATAGGTAGGCGTTGCACCCACGCCTCATGCACTTCCCCGCCACCGCCATCGAAATCACCTTCGGAATCATCGTTACCCGATCACCGTATATTGTCACCAGACTTCCGTCAGATGCCGTCAATCTAATCATCTTCTTTCGACATACTATATTCGCTTCATAGGTTGCCAACCAATCCATCCCTAGTACTACATCAAATCCACCTAGGGGCATCACATGTAATCTAGCAGCAAACCTATGACCTTCTAACTCTATGGCACAGTCCTCTATCACATCAGTAACTCTAGTGGACTTACCAATAGCGGTTTCTACTTCAAAGGGCTCATCAATGCATTTACTACTAACAGGCAATTTAGCACAGAAAGTAGCAGAAATGAAACTCTTACTAGCACCAGAATCAAATAACACAGAAGCAAGAGTTTGATTTACTAGAAACGTACCTGACACAACATCGGGATCCGTCCTAGCCTCCTCCCTGGTCATAGTGAAAGCTATGGCACTCGTCTTCTGCCCCTCAGTCCCTGCCACCTTCTTTCCCCCAGAACTCTCGGCCCTCGACTTCTTGCAATCCTTACTCATATGCCCCACTTCACCGCAGTTGAAACACCTCGCAGCCTTACAGTCTCTAGCCATATGACCGGATTTCCCACACCTGAAACATACGTTTAACCCCCATCTACACTCACCACCGTGCTCCTTACCACACTTGTCACACCTTTTGGGTCCCGAGCTTGGTGACCCCACCCTACGGTCATCCCTTCTAGCCTTCTTGTTATTCGGGGTAAAGCCACCACGCCCGAATCGTTTCCCATTCCAGTTCCGGTTAGCACCACCGGCTTTCTTTGCCTCCACCACCATCACTTCCCTCTCGTCATAGAGCCTCCCAGCTAAGTCTACTGCCGACCTAAAGGTGCTCGGTCGGGCAGTAATCAAGTGCCTACGGATGTCAGTTGGCAGTCCCTGAATGTACCGGTTAATCTTTCGAGATACCGGTGTCACCTGATCCGGCACCAGCCACGCCATCTCATTGAATTTGGTAGTGTATTGCTGGTGTGTCATGGTTCCTGCCTCGAGTTGCAGGAAATCCCTCGCGACCTTATCAAGTTCTCTGTGAGGACAGAATTCCTCAATTACTAGCTTCTTCAACTCGGACCACTTCATTTTCCCGATGGCCCTGGAACCCTCAGCATGGACAATATTGTCCCACCAGCATAGTGCTGAGTCAGTAAAGGAGTGGGTGGCAAACTTCACCTTCTGATCCTCACGGCACTCGCTGATCTCGAGTACCGCTTCCATCTCCCTTACCCATCGTTGAGCGGTTGCAGCAGTGCCATTGCCATCGAAAGTCGGGGGCTTGCACCTCTGAAATGCCCCGTAACTGCACCCCTTGGTCGTCACCCCTACTACATCATCTCTTTCCTCATCAGATATTACTATCTCAGGATCCGGTCGTTCCTCTTCTTCCTTGCTCTCCTTTTCAGTCGACCCTCTCCTGTCCTCCTTTTCCTTCCTTTCCTCGTTCTTTATAGCTCGAATAACATCGGTCACTACAGATGGCATAACTGCCTGTAGGATCTGGTGTACCTCATCAGCAATCGCCTCCCTAGCTGAGGCATTCAGACTAGCATTCTCTGTTTCTTCATTCCGGTCAGGAACCTCGGGGTTCACAGGAGCCGTCTTAGGAGCTTTAGCACTGCTCCTAGTCGTACGCGGACGACCTCTACCTCTAGCAGCCTTAGAAGGTTTCTTCCCAGCCATTTTCCTATGCACTATAAGATTCAAACACTAAAACAGTCATTCAAGGAATAGCTCGGTTTATGTCAAGTATAGTAAGTCCCTAATTACAGTGGCCAGTTGTGATTAGCCACTTACTTTACTCTTCACACCCCAAGCACTTCCTATCCTGACTACATCAGCATCTAAATCTACTATGAACACATAAATCACATAGCACACGCACATAACATTGATTAACTTTTAAGAAAAGCAATACCTGATGGCACATGGCTACTCGGGCTGACATCCCTCTTTCCGTCCCATTCTCAGTTTAAGTTAAGGTTTATTTTTGAAAATTTACCCGTTTCACTTAAACTTTAGCTCTGATACCAACTTGTAAGGCCCCCTTCCCGGGCACCTCACAGTTGGTCATTCACAGCATAAAACATTCATATATTATAAATTAAAGCAGCGGAATTAATTTTAAAAAATCCATTCATTCATTTTAAACACTGTTGCTAAGCAATACATTCTAGTTTAGGAATTCACAAAATAATTAGTTGCATGAATTACAAAACAACAGTGTTGTCAAAACATAAATGGTTGTCAGTCTTGCCCGCCAAGTAGCCATCACCGTGTGCCATCCTCAGCAACCTGTTACCTGCCAACTGGAAAATACATAAAAGTCAGCGTTGCTGAGTGAGTTCTAGTTTTATAATTTAAAATACTTTGCTTTTCGTCTCAAGGAAAACCTTTCTTTACTCATATGCGGTCACACAAGTACGTACACAGATAATATTATTATTATCTTCGTCGTTCATTCATTAACTTTCGTTAGTGTGCCGTTCATCGTTTACATTCGTATTCTTTCTTTCATATTAGTTCTTCCATTCGTATGTATCTTACTTTCATTCATTCATACATTACATACATTCATACATTCATTTCATACGTACGATCATTTCTTTCATTCATATGTTCATTACATTCCTTCGTACGTTCATTCATTTCATTCATACATTCACATTACATTCTTTCATTCCATCATATGTTAGCCAAGTCTGTTGCAGCACACGGCTGCTCACCTCAGTGGCAATCTTACGATTGCCTGCTAACCGAGTCTGTTGCAACACGTAGTTGCTTACCTCATTATCAATATTTAGCCAAGTCTGTTGCAACACATAGTTGCTCACCTCAGTGGCAACCCCACGGATTGCCTGCTAACCGAGTCTGTTGCAACACAAAGTTGCTCACCTCATTATCAATCTTAAAGATTGACCCTGTGTGCATCCTTCGGGGTAGCTAACCCGCATCACAGTTGAGCTAACACCTGCCAGGGGTGTGCACCTCCATTCATTTGCTTGCAAGCCTTTCTTACGTTCATTCGTTCATTTATTAATGCATGTATTCATCATCATTCTCCTTTTTGTTCATTCGTTAATACATGCATTCATCATCATTCTTCTTTTCGTTCATTCGTTAATACATGCATTCATCATCATGTTCCTCTTTCATTATCTTTCACTTTACGTTCCATTCTTCTTTATCATTAATCTTTCACTTTATTAATGATAATAATTCTTCGTTAATTCTTAAACATTCTTCGTCATGTCATACCATACTTAACAATATTTTATTAATAATATTGTTAACAATAATAATACACTGATAATAATATCAGTAATAATAAGGGTTAATCATAATCATCATTACATGCATAAAACATCATCATTTATTAACCCTAGTCATCCCTGGTCAAAACCTCGAACTTCGGATTTGCAGGAAATTTCTGTAAAAATTCTAAGTGTTCTGGACGTTTGAGCCCTGTTGGGCGTATGAGCCCTGCTGGGCGTATGAGCCCTGTTAGGCATAAGAGCACTGCTGGGCGTATGAGCCCTATTGGACTTTTCATCCTACTTAGAATAATCATCTGGTCATACGACCACCCTGTTGGGCGTATGAGCACTATTGGTCGTACCATCCCATACTTAGAAATATTTTCTGGTCATACGACCAGAATTCAGACTTTTCACCTTTTTACTTAGTTTTCAGACTCATGGGTACTGTGGGACTCATGAGTCCTGTTGGACGTATAAACACTATTGGACTCATCAACCTATAATTTATTCTAAGTCCAAATTTCAGACATATTTCTAAGGCAAAATTTCAGACGTATTAGTAACTTGTTCATGTGTCTAATTCATAGTCCAAGTCCCAAACATCATAATGCCTAGTTCTAAACATGCTCACATGATTCTAGGCAAAACTTAACATAAACATAAACATACATACATTCATATCATACGGGTATTATACCCAAATTCATAAAAACATATATACATGCATTTTCCAGCCCCAAAACGTTTAAAACAGGTAAAAAGGGGGTCTAGAAACTCACCTTAGTTTGTCTTCGGGTTTTGATATCCCTTCCTTAACTTCCCAGTCGTTTCTACACCTAAAACACACACACAGTGCAACCCGAACACAAACACACACACATAAGAACATGCATTCTCGGTTTCTTAGCCAAAACACAACTTAAAAATACCAATTCTTACCTTGAATCCGATTTCTTCTTCTTTCTCTCTCTAAGAACCGAAGTCCCTGCTGTTTCTCTCTCTAAAAACTGAATGCAAAGAAGTGTGCAGGGGTTATGGGTGGCCATACCTCCTTTTACACCAACTTTTCAATGATTTTGTCCTTTTGGCACTTTTTACCCTTTATCTTTAAGTTGACTTTCGTTTTCTTCCTTTTTCTTTCTATTTTATTCTTTCATTTCTTTAAAAGAAATTACGGGTGTTACAAAGGCCAACCCAACTAATTTTTGCCACATTATCTATCATACTTTAAGAGTATAATTTGTGATGAAGCTAGCTTCTTCCCCTTTGGTTGCACCAACCTGCATAACAACAAAAAATAATAAATCTTTGTCTTCTTTCCTATAAACATAAAACATATTTTTATAATGAGTTATTCAATTTACAATAAACCATATTTTTATGATGCTCACCTGTAAAATAAAATATAACATGCTAGGAATCGGCTCATCAAGATTTCCAATTCACCAAAGGATTTGTGCCACTCTATGTGCTCCTGAATCCCCTGATGCTCACTATGTAAATTCTTAAATTTAGAAGCCTCTTATGTTTATATTTCCTCCATCCCCTTTTGAATCAATATTGATCATTGATCCATAAAAGGTTGAACAAAAGAACTCATCAAATGACCCTAAAAATCAATTGACCCAATCCCTAAACCTAAATCACTCAAAACCCTAACCCTAACCCTAACCTCTTAACACTAAAAAAAAATCCAAAATCCAAAACCTAATCTGAAGAGTTTTTGAATCTTACCTCCAAGAAGTTGTAGTAGGTTGAAAAACACACTACAAATCCCCGGATGTTGTGACTTTATGTAGGGTTTTGAGGAATTTGAACTGGGGTTGGGTTTTATTTACCAATATCTTTCTATTAATAAGGATGAAGATATTAATCATCAATGTTAACTTAGAGGTTTATTTTAGCAAAAATTAAACCTGAGAGGGCTCCATTCTTCCTTCGTCTTGTCATGATCGTACACCACTCCCAAGAAAGAGATTGTACATTATTTAAATTGTATATTATTTCAATATTATAGTTCACTCATAATTTTTTTGAAAATATATTGTGAATGCTCTTATATAACAGGGTTGTTAGTTGAAACATAGAATCAAATACAAATGACAAGATGATGGTGTTGTTATACTTATACATACCTCCTAGTAAAGTTGATTGCAGTCTGTGCACTGCCAGAACTCAATATTTCTATCAAATAACAGTTTGGGATAACTTGAAAGCTAGAGCCTCTTCAATTGACAATGGTTTTTGGATGAATCTGCCATTGCATTTGGTGCACCTTGACATCAGTTGATCCTCACAAATTTTCAACTTAAAAGTGTCAATCACCTGCAAAATTCATCACCTCAAAAGATTACATAAAACTTTTTCATACTGCAATTTTTCAGAAAGTATATTTGGTTTTACACACGCTCTTTCTACCTTTTTCTGAAAATCAAACCCCCTAACGAAATAAAATACTGAAAATTGACTTTAGTATGACAAAATTCATTGGCTAACCTCTTCAACAAGTGAAAATCAAACCCACTGGTTGAGAGTGAAAGAATTCATATCACAACGCTCAAAACAATAATAATAACTATCGGAACCAATTACAAGAAATCATCAACTTGATTTTTAAGGGAGGATCTATATGTTGTAGAAGTATTACTTTGTTTCTGGCTTTTTAGAATAGGGAACAGCAGCATCAATACCAACACACCTTAAATGTTTTGCCAAGCCTTCCACCTGAATTATTGAAACAACAAATACTATAATAGCTCCTCCAAGAATAGCTAGCATCAATAACATTTAGTAAAAAGTCCAGAAAGTCAAATCAAGTACTGAAAAAGTAAGAACCTTCCCGTCCAAAATAACAAGTTCAACACTTTTGTACATATTAACCGTAATCAGATTTGCTGATCTGTGTGACTGTATACACTATTTCTTAATTGATTATGGTTTCCAAATTGTAAGGACAAATCATCACATACAGAACATTAAAAAAGGACGTGATCATGACAATAACCTGTGAATCAGATTGAATATATTTGTACGTTATATCCTTGTAACACCCGTAATTTTTATTAAAAATGAATAAAAGGAATAAAAGAAAAATGAAAAAGGGGGAAATGGAGGTCAACCCAAAGTTTAGGGGTCAAGGGTGTAAAAAGGGGCTAAGTTGGTGAAAAGTTGGTGAAAAGGTGGCATGGCCGCCCATTTCACCCTGCACAATATCTTCGTTCGATTTTTAGAGAGAGAAAGAAGACAGAAGCTTCGGGTTTGAGAAGGAAATTCAAGCAAAATTCGAATTCAAGGTAAGAATTCGTGAAATTTAGTTGTTCTTGGCTAACCTTAGCCTCGGTTATATGCTTACATGTGTTTGTATGTGTTCGAATGTGTGTTTAGAAAATTTCTAGGTGTTAGAACCGTTTGAAGAAGCTCGGGTGAGGAGTGCAAACTGGGAGAACCACAAAGGTGAGTTCTAGACCCCGTATTTCACATGTTTTACAAACTTTTGGGGCTGGAAATAGATGTAAAAATGTTTTACACTTATTATGTATGTTGCCCGTATGTGCATGCGTATGTATGTTAGTGATTTATGTTATAATTCATGCTTAGTATTGTATGTACATGTTTAGAACTAAGTATTATGATGTTTGGGGACTGGGATATGAATTAGATACATGATTAGGCTGCTAATACGACTAATAAGACCAAATAGTGGTCATATGTCTGAAACTTTGACTTAGAAAACCAAGTACAAGGTGATATGTCTAAATAGTGCTTATACGACCCATGAAACTTGCCTTAGAAATATTTTAAGGGTTATATGTCTGAACAGTGGTCGTATGACCAGTAGGAACTTTCTAAGTATGGGGTTATATGTCTGAGCAGTGGTCGTATGACCAGTAGAAATTTTCTAAGTATGGGGTTATATGTCTGAACAGTGGTCGTATGACCAGTAGAAATTTCCTAAGTATGGGGGATGATACGACCGAACAGTGGTCGTATGACCTGTAAAATTTCCTAAGTCTGGGGATGATACGACTGAACAGTGGTCGTATGACTAGAAAAATTTTCTAAGTTTAAGGTGAAACGACTGAGCAGGGCTCATACGCCCAAACACTTAGAATTTTTACAGAAATTTTCTAGAAATCTGATTTACGGGGTTTTGACCAGAGTTGACTAGGGTTAATAAATGATGATGTTTTATGAATGTAATGATAATAATTGATTGACCCTTATTACTACTGATTTTATTATCAGTATTTTATTATTGTTAACAATATTATTATTATTTTAATATTGTTAAGTATGTACTGGCATGACGAAGAATGACTAAGATTTAACGAAGAGCATAATCATTAATAAGTAAAATATTAATGATAATGAGAAATGGAACGTAAAGTGAAAGATAATGAAAGAGGAACATGATGAATGAATGCATGCATTAATAAATGAACGAATGAACGTAAGAAAGGCTTGCAAGCAAATGAATGGAGGTGCACACCCCTGGCAGGTGTTAGCTCAACTGTGATGCGGGTTAGCTACCCCGAAGGATGCACACAGGGTCAATCTTTGAGATTGATAATGAGGTGAGCAACTACGTGTTGTAACAGACTCGGTTAGCAGGCAAATCATGAGATTTGCCACTGAGGTGAGCAGCCGTGTGCTGCAACAGACTTGGCTAGGCAAATCATGAGATTTGCCACTGAGGTGAGCAGCCGTGTGCTGCAACAGACTTGGCTAACATATTGATAATGAGGTGAGCAACTACGTGTTGCAACAGACTCGGTTAGCAGGCAAATCATGAGATTTGCCACTGAGGTGAGCAGCCGTGTGCTGCAACAGACTTGGCTAACATATGATAGAATGAAAGATAAGTGGTGCGTGTACTTACCTCAGGTGACTGGATCAGCTTCGTGCACAATGTTCGTGGTTGATCACCACAGGTCCAGCACCAGCTTCGTGCATAATGTTCGGTGTATTGTACATGTTACCAGAAGTAATGAAATGAACATATGAAAGAATGTAATGTGAATGTATGAATGAAATGAACGAACGTACGAAAGAATGTAATGAACGTATGAATGAAAGAAATGATCGTACGTATGCAATGAATGTATGAATGAAATGAATGTATGAACGTATGTAATGTATGAATGAAATGAATGTATGAACGTATGTAATGTATGAATGAATGAAGGTAAGATACATACGAATGAAAGAACGAATATGAAAGAAAGAATACGTAAGAATATGAAAGTTAACGATGAACGGCACACGAACGAAAGTTAATGAATGAACGACGAACATAATAATAATATTATCTGTGTACGTACTTGTGTGACCACGTATAAGTAAAGAAAGGTTTTCCTTGAAATGAAAAGTAAAGTATTTTAATCTACAAACTAGAACTCACTCAGCAACGCTGACTTTTATGTATTTTCCAGTTGGCAGGTAACAGGTTGCTGAGGATGGTACACTGAGATGGCTACTTGGCAAGACAAGACTGACATCCAAATTATATTTGACGATACTGTTGTTTTGTAATTCATTCGACTAATTGTTTTGTGACTTAGAAACAGAATGTATTGCTTAACAACAACGTTTTAATGAATGAGTGGTTTTTGTTAATATTAATTCCGCTGCTTAAACCTTATAATATGTATGTTTTATGCTGTGAATGACCGACTGTGAGGTGCCCGGGAACGGGGCCCTACAAGTTGGTATCAGAGCAAAAGTTTAAGTAAAATGGGTAAATTTTCAAAATAAACCTTAACTTAAACTGAGAATGGGACGGAAAAAGGGATGTCAGCCCGAGTAGCCATGTGCCATCAGGTATTGTTTTTCTTAAGAGTTAATCAGTATTATGTGCGTGTGCTATGTGATTTATGTGTTCTTAGTAGATTTAGATGCTGATGTAGTCAGGATAGGGAATGCTTGGGGTGTGAAGAGTAAAGTAAGTGGCTAATCACAACTGGCCACTGTAATTAGGGACTTACTATACTTGACATAAACTAAGCTGTTCCTTGAATGACTGTTTTAGTGTTTGAATCTTATAGTGCATAGGAGAATAGCTGGGAAGAAACCTTCTAAGGCTGCTAGAGGTAGAGGTTCTCCACGTACGACTAGGAGCAGTGCTAAAGCTCCTAAGACGACTCCTGTGAACCCCGAGGTTCCTGACCGGAATGAAGAAACTGAGAATGCTAGTCTGAATGCCTCAGCTAGGGAGGCGATTGCTGATGAGGTACACCAGGTCCTACAGGCAGTTATGCCATCTGTAGTGACTGATGTTATTCGAGCTATAAGGAATGAGGAAAGGAAGGAAAAGGAGGACAGGAGAGGGTCGACTGAAAAGGAGAGCAAGGGAGAAGAGGAACGACCGGATCCTGAGATAGTAGTATCTGATGAGGAAGGGGATGATGTAGTAGGGGTGACGACGAAGGGGTGCAGTTACGGGGCATTTCAGAGGTGCAAGCCCCCGACTTTCGATGGCAATGGTACTGCTGCAACCGCTCACCGTTGGGTAAGGGAAATGGAAGTGGTACTCGAGATCAGCGAGTGCCGGGAAGATCAGAAGGTGAAGTTTGTCACCCACTCCTTTACTGACTCAGCACTATGTTGGTGGGACAATATTGTCCAAGCTGAGGGCAGTAGGGCCATAGGCAAAATGAAGTGGCCCGAGTTGAAGAAGCTGGTAGTTGAGGAATTCTGCCCCCACAGGGAACTCGATAAGGTTGAGAGGGAGTTCCTACAACTCGAGGCGGGAACCATGACACACCAGCAGTATACTACCAAATTCAATGAGATGGCGAGGCTGGTGCCGGATCAAGTGACACCGGTATCTCGAAAGATTAACCGGTACATTCAGGGACTGCCAGCTGACATCCGCAGGCACTTGATTACTGCCCGACCAAGCACCTTTAGGTCGGCAGTAGACTTAGCTGGGAGGCTCTATGACAAGAGGGAAGTGATGGTGGTGGAGGCAAAGAAAGCCGGTGGTGCTAACCGGAACTGGAATGGGAAACGGTTCGGGCGTGGTGGCTTTACCCCGAATAACAAGAAGGCTAGAAGGGATGACCGTAGGGTGGGGTCACCAAGCTCGGGACCCAAAAGATGTGACAAGTGTGGTAAGGAGCACGGTGGTGAATGTAGGTGGGGGTTAAATGTCTGTTTCCGGTGTGGGAAATCCGGTCACATGGATAAGGACTGTAAGGCTGCGAGATGTTTCAACTGCGGGGAGAGTGGTCATATGAGTAAGGATTGCAGGAAGCCGGGGGCCGAGAGTTCCGAGGGAAAGAAGACGGCCGGGACTGAAGGGCAGAAGACGAGTGCCAGAGCTTTCACCATGACCAGAGAGGAGGCTAGGACGGACCCCGATGTTGTGTCAGGTACGTTTCTAGTAAATCAAACTCTTGCTTCTGTGTTATTTGATTCTGGTGCTAGTAAGAGTTTCATTTCTGCTACTTTCTGTGCTAAATTGCCTGTTAGTAGTAAATGCATTGATGAGCCCTTTGAAGTAGAAACCGCTATTGGTAAGTCCACTAGAGTTACTGATGTGATAGAGGACTGTACCATAGAGTTAGAAGGCCATAGGTTTGCTGCTAGATTACATGTGATGCCCCTAGGTGGATTTGATGTGGTGTTAGGAATGGATTGGTTGGCAACCTACAAAGCGAATATCGTATGTCGAAAGAAGATGATTAGATTGACGGCATTTGACGGAAGTCTGGTGACAATATACGGTGATCGGGTAACGATGATTCCGAAGGTGATTTCGATGGCGGTGGCGGGGAAGTGCATGAGGCGTGGGTGCAACGCCTACCTATGTTATGTGAAGGATGTGGAAACGCCAACACCACAACTATCCGACGTTCCGGTTGTGTTTGAGTTTCCAGATGTGTTCCCGGAAGACTTATCGGGATTGCCACCTGACCGCGAAATTGAATTTCAAATTGACTTGATACCCGGTGCCCAACCTGTTGCTAAAGCACCGTATCGGTTGGCTCCGACTGAGATGAAGGAGTTGATGGAGCAACTACAAGAGTTGCTTGACAAGGGCTTTATTAGACCGAGTATCTCTCCTTGGGGTGCTCCGGTCTTATTTGTGAAGAAGAAGGACGGTAGCATGAGGATGTGTATCGACTACCGTGAGTTGAACAAGCTAACGGTAAAGAATCGGTATCCATTACCAAGGATTGACGACTTGTTCGACCAGCTCCAGGGTGCCAGTTGGTTCTCGAGAATAGATCTTCGATCTGGCTACCATCAATTGAAGGTAAAGGAGCAGGACATTCCTAAAACAGCTTTTCGTACGCGTTATGGACACTATGAGTTTCTCGTTATGTCATTTGGTCTAACTAACGCGCCAGCTGCTTTTATGGATTTGATGAACCGAGTGTGTCAGCCAATGTTAGACAAATCAGTGATTGTGTTCATCGATGATATCCTGATTTATTCGAGAAGCAAAGAAGAGCATGTCGGTCACATTCGGGAAGTATTGGAGACTTTGAGAAGGGAGAAACTGTATGCTAAGTTCTCCAAATGTGCTTTCTGGTTACGCGAGGTGCAATTTCTGGGTCACGTGGTAAATGCAGAGGGAATCATGGTGGACCCAGCAAAGGTTGAGGTTGTGATGCAATGGAAATCACCAAAGACGCCATCCGAGATTCGTAGCTTCTTGGGATTGGCGGGCTATTACAGGAGATTTATTCAAGACTTCTCCAAGATAGCCTCACCTTTGACTAAATTGACTCGCAAGGACGTGAAATTCGTGTGGGGTCGAGAGCAGGAGACTGCCTTTGAGGAGTTAAAGACAAGACTAACACAAGCTCCTGTTTTGACTTTGCCCGAGGGGAATGAAGACTTAGTGGTCTATTCAGATGCATCCTATTCTGGGCTAGGTTGTGTGTTGATGCAACGTGGAAGGGTAATAGCCTATGCATCTCGACAACTGAAGACCCACGAAGTCAATTATCCCACACACGATCTAGAATTAGCCGCGGTGGTTTTTGCGTTGAAGATTTGGCGGCACTATCTATATGGGACGAAGTGCACAATCTTCACCGACCACAAAAGCTTGAAGTACTTCTTCGAGCAGAAAGATCTGAACATGAGGCTGAGGCGATGGTTGGAACTAATAAAGGATTATGATTGCGAAATCCATTACCATCCGAGCAAAGCCAACGTGGTGGCAGACGCCCTTAGCCGAAAAGAAAGGCCTGAGCCGATCCGGGTGAAGGCTTATCAGTTAATCATGACCTCAGACGTGATGACACAGGTTAAGGAGTTTCAAGACGAGGCTTTGAAAGAAGATCGTCTTAACTCCGAAAGGATGAGAGGTCTAGTTACGGAATTAGGTGAGAACACTCTTGGTGTTAAGACCCGATTTGGGCGAATGTGGATTCCTCGATACGGGGATCTACGTGAAAAGATCATGGATGAGGCCCATAAGACTCGATACTCCATTCACCCCGGTGCTACCAAATGTACCACGATATGAAGAAGGATTACTGGTGGCCGGGTATGAAACGTGACGTAGTGGAGTACGTGAGTAAATGCCTAACTTGCTTACAAGTAAAGGCCGAACACCAGAAGCCTTACGAGAAGATCCAACCGTTGGATATACCCGAGTGGAAGTGGGAGCACATCACCATGGACTTCATCATGAAGTTACCACGTACCCCTAAAGGGTATGATGCTATATGGGTGATAGTTGACTGCTTGACAAAGAGTGCCCACTTCCTACCGATCCGTGAAACGTACTCATCTGAAAGATTGGCGGATCTGTTCATCAAGGAAATTGTAGCTCGTCATGGTGTACTGGTGTCTATTGTGTCTGATCGCGACACCCGGTTTACCTCCAAGTTTTGGAAAAGATTTCATGATGCAATGGGGACGAGGCTACACATTAGTACAGCATATCACCCTCAGACGGACGGTCAGTCTGAGAGGACGATCCAAACACTCGAAGACATGCTTCGGGCGTGCGTGATCAACTTTGGAGGAAGTTGGGATGACCACCTGCCGTTAGCAGAATTCTCGTATAATAACAGTTATCATGCCAGCATTGGCATGCCACCCTACGAGATACTATACGGTAGGAGATGTAGGACGCCCGTATGTTGGGGAGACATTGGGCGGAAAGAACTGGGGGGTGTTGAGGTGATTGAAGCAACGACTGAGAAATTGGAAAAGATCAAGGCCTTCATGAAGGCGGCGAAAGATAGGCAAAAGTCGTATGCTGACAAGAGGCGAAGACCGATAGAGTTCAAGGTTGGTGACCGAGTCATGTTGAAGGTCTCGCCTGGAAGGGAATCATTAGATTCAGGAAACGAGGTAAGCTAAGCCCGAGATACATAGGACCTTTCCGAATTGTCGCACGAGTAGGAGAGGTGGCCTATCGACTTGAGCTGCCAGATGAGTTAAGTGGAATTCATCCCACATTCTATGTATCTCATCTGAGAAAGTGCTAAGCTAATGAAGACATGGTTGTACCACTGGAGGACATCGAAGTGGATGAGAGGCTCAACTACGTGGAGCAACCAGTGGCAATCATTGATCGTAAAGAAAAGAGGTTGAGGAATAAAGTGGTTCCTCTTGTGCGTGTACAGTGGAAGCACAGGAAGGGATCCGAGTCTACGTGGGAGACCGAAGAAGAGATGAGACAACATTACCCACATCTGTTTGAGGAATAACAGGTTTTGGGGACGAAACCTATATAAGGGGGGTGGACTTGTAACACCCGTAATTTTTATTAAAAATGAATAAAAGGAATAAAGAAAAATGAAAAAGGGGGAAATGGAGGTCAACCCAAAGTTTAGGGGTCAAGGGTGTAAAAAGGGGCTAAGTTGGTGAAAAGTTGGTGAAAAGGTGGCATGGCCGCCCATTTCACCCTGCACAATATCTTCGTTCGATTTTTAGAGAGAGAAAGAAGACAGAAGCTTCGGGTTTGGGAAGGAAATTCAAGCAAAATTCGAATTCAAGGTAAGAATTCGTGAAATTTAGTTGTTCTTGGCTAACCTTAGCCTCGGTTATATGCTTACATGTGTTTGTATGTGTTCGAATGTGTGTTTAGAAAATTTCTGGGTGTTAGAACCGTTTGAAGAAGCTCGGGTGAGAAGTGCAAACTGGGAGAACCACAAAGGTGAGTTCTAGACCCCGTATTTCACATGTTTTACAAACTTTTGGGGCTGGAAATAGATGTAAAATGTTTTACACTTATTATGAATGTTGCCCGTATGTGCATGCGTATGTATGTTAGTGATTTATGTTATGATTCATGCTTAGTATTGCATGTACATGTTTAGAACTAAGTATTATGATGTTTGGGGACTGGGATATGAATTAGATACATGATTAGGCTGCTAATACGACTAATAAGACCAAATAGTGGTCATATGTCTGAAACTTTGACTTAGAAAACCAAGTACAAGGTGATATGTCTAAATAGTGCTTATACGACCCATGAAACTTGCCTTAGAAATATTTTAAGGGTTATATGTCTGAACAGTGGTCGTATGACCAGTAGGAATTTTCTAAGTATGGGGTTATATGTCTGAACAGTGGTCGTATGACCAATAGAAATTTTCTAAGTATGGGGTTATATGTCTGAACAGTGGTCGTATGACCAGTAGAAATTTCCTAAGTATGGGGATGATATGACCGAACAGTGGTCGTATGACCTGTAAAAATTTCCTAAGTATGGGGATGATACGACTGAACAGTGGTCGTATGACTAGAAAAATTTTCTAAGTTTAAGGTGAAACGACTAAGCAGGGCTCATACGACTGAGCAGGGCTCATACGACTGAATAGGGCTCATACGCCCAAACACTTAGAATTTTTACAGAAATTTTCTGGAAATCTGATTTAAGGGGTTTTGACCAGAGTTGACTAGGGTTAATAAATGATGATGTTTTATGAATGTAATGATGATAATTGATTGACCCTTATTACTACTGATTTTATTATCAGTATTTTATTATTGTTAACAATATTATTATTATTTTAATATTGTTAAGTATGTACTGGCATGACGAAGAATGACTAAGATTTAACGAAGAGCATAATCATTAATAAGTAAAATATTAATGATAATGAGAAATGGAACGTAAAGTGAAAGATAATGAAAGAGGAACATGATGAATGAATGCATGCATTAATAAATGAACGAATGAACGTAAGAAAGGCTTGCAAGCAAATGAATGGAGGTGCACACCCCTGGCAGGTGTTAGCTCAACTGTGATGCGGGTTAGCTACCCCGAAGGATGCACACAGGGTCAATCTTTGAGATTGATAATGAGGTGAGCAACTACGTGTTGCAACAGACTCGGTTAGCAGGCAAATCATGAGATTTGCCACTGAGGTGAGCAGCCGTGTGCTGCAACAGACTTGGCTAACATATTGATAATGAGGTGAGCAACTACGTGTTGCAACAGACTCGGTTAGCTGGCAAATCATGAGATTTGCCACTGAGGTGAGCAGTCGTGTGCTGCAACAGACTTGGCTAACATATGAACGAATGAAAGATAAGTGGTGCGTGTACTTACCTCAGGTGACTGGATCAGCTTCGTGCACAATGTTCGTGGTTGATCACCACAGGTCCAGCACCAGCTTCGTGCATAATGTTCGGGGTATTGTACATGTTACCAGAAGTAATGAAATGAACATACGAAAGAATGTAATGTGAATGTATGAATGAAATGAACGAACGTACGAAAGAATGTAATGAACGTATGAATGAAAGAAATGATCGTACGTATGCAATGAATGTATGAATGAAATGAATGTATGAACGTATGTAATGTATGAATGAAATGAATGTATGAACGTATGTAATGTATGAATGAATGAAGGTAAGATACATACGAATGAAAGAACGAATATGAAAGAAAGAATACGTAAGAATATGAAAGTTAACGATGAACGGAACACGAACGAAAGTTAATGAATGAACGACGAACATAATAATAATATTATCTGTGTACGTACTTGTGTGGCCACGTATAAGTAAAGAAAGGTTTTCCTTGAAATGAAAAGTAAAGTATTTTAATCTACAAACTAGAACTCGCTCAGTAACGCTGACTTTTATATATTTTCCAGTTGGCAGGTAACAGGTTGTTGAGGATGGTACACTGAGATGGCTACTTGGCAAGACAAGACTGACATCCAAATTATATTTGACGATACTGTTGTTTTGTAATTCATTCGACTAATTGTTTTGTGACTTAGAAACTAGAATGTATTGCTTAACAACAGCGTTTTAATGAATGAGTGGTTTTTGTTAAAATTAATTTCGCTGCTTAAACCTTATAATATGTATGTTTTATGCTGTGAATGACTGACTGTGAGGTGCCCGGGAACGGGGCCCTACAATCCTATATTCGATTCAAACTTACAACAACATACATGCATATTAGATGATGCTTTCAAAAAAAAAAATTGAGGGGACAGTAATCAGCTATGAGTAAACATACCATAGGTGACGAAATTGTAAATCGCATGACTGAGGAATAAAAGTCATAATTTGTTCCAGGTGAAATCTGGGAAACAGATTCTGGAAGAGGTAGAAAATTGGGATATAACTCTCTGAGATGGACTGCATCCTGTTACACAGGGGAGGGATCGTAATGTGGTTACAGAGAGTAAATAACAGTAACATACTTGGAAGATTAATCATCATAAAATCTATAAAAGGATGTTTCTTAGAGCATAATACCATACTGCTTGTCATAGGCAGTGCAACTGAACAAAGCCTGAATCTTCCACCCTCTCGGATGATAAGTACCAAGTGTGAGTTACAGAAGTCAACATCCTCGATGGTCAAGTGTTTGTCATCAATAAATACATTCTACAAGCAAAAAAAAAGAAATACAAGTTCAAACACACGAACAATCTAGGAGATATACACAAATCATGAAAAAGGCACATATGTTTAACTTAGAGATGGCAAGTTTGATTTTCAATTTATTATGCACAGATCGATTCAGGTTATGCTTCTATCTCGGGTCAAATGAAGAACTACCTTTAAAAGAAATGGCTCAATGAGTCAAAGGTTGCAGACCCTTATTTGTAGTGCAAAAAGCATCCTCAAATCAATTTCTTCAAATAGTCAAATTTTTTAATACCCTACACACTAACTATTTTTAGGTTTTAAGAAGTGTGAGGCGCACCGAGGCGATAGTCCCAAGCTGAGGCACACACATCAGCCCATGTACAAGAGGGCCCCCAATGCATAAACCTCAAGCATTTTTCATATACACCTCATGTATGTCTGATGCCTTATGCAGACAGAAGCGTAAGACCATCGCCTCAGGGCACCCCGGGCCTCAGATGCATTTTTAACTCAGTAGAAAAAAGTAAACTTTCAGTACACACAGTATTTCAGGTCAATCAGAATCAATCCATTTCAACCCGTGCAGAAGTTACCCATTTATACCCTTACCCAACCCATCTAACCCGTCCAGTTTGCCACCTCTAGTATTATTCATTCATCTGAGACTAACCTCCCACTTTCTAGGACCAGAAGAGTATAGATGACTACGAAGGAGATAATGACAATCAACAGACTGCCCACCTCTGTCAGCATTGGTGAAAAGATACAGGTGGCCTTGATGATGCTCAATAATGCAATGTGCACAAGCCTCACACTCCCAAACAAGGGTCAGGCCAGATAAAGGATCTGCTACATTAATTAGATAAACCAATGCTTGTTGAAAGAATGAAAAGTATACAAATAAAAGTCAATGAAGAGAATACCTTTGAATATGTAGTTGAAAATACATTTACAGTCACAAACTGAAAATCTTTGGTATGCCTAATGTTAACATGCACATTTTCGCCTGGTTCTTATAAGAGCATCACATGTTCATCCTTCGAACCAAGCATACTAGAATATAATCTAAGTCATAAAATAAAGAAAAAAAAAGTGTCTTTACATACATAATCATCATTTTTCATAAAGAGGCCTGCAAAAGACGTATGCTATACAGCTAACCTGTAAGGCTTCTTGTTTTGGTCAGTAACAACATATAGCAATGCTTGACCCCCTTTCGCCCACGCCACATTAGAAACCCAATCAGCTTGTGGCTTACTACAAAGGGAACCTAAATTCAAATCCCTAACACATAACTTAAAGAAATCATTGTCCTTGTCATACATAGTGTACGCTATAAATCGATGATCAGGTGACACTTCCGATAACTCCTCATACGGATAACCTATCAAGTCACATTAAGACATTAAACCAAGACCAATAAACCATTAAAGATAAGAGGAAAGTCGAAAACTATATAAAATTTCAATTCCAGACACCTCCAAATCTTTCAGCCTCTTAATTATAATCAATAAGCATCTGTTCAATCCTCTTACCAGACGTGAAATCAAATCCACCTGTTGGATTTTTATGTGAAATAAGATATTAACCGTAATCAGATTTGCTGATCTGTGTGACTGTATACGCTATTTCTTAATTGATTATGGTTTCCAAATTGTAAGGACAAATCATCACATACAGAACATTAAAAAAGGACGTGACCATGACAATAACTTGTGAATCAGATTGAATATATTTTTACGTTATATCCTATATTCGATTCAAACTTACAACAACATACATGCATATTAGATGATGCTTTCAAAAAGAAAAAAAATTGAGGGGACAGTAATCAGCTATGAGTAAACATACCACAGGTGACGAAATTGTAAATCGATGACTGAGGAATAAAAGTCATAATTTGTTCCAGTCGAAATCTGGGAAACAGTAATTTTGATAAACGGAGGGCTCAATCTTGATATTTAAACAAAAGAAGAAAATCATAATGTGAACCAACAAAAAGTTGAAGAAACTCAATGAATATCATAGATTATAGAGATAGACACCTTTGAAGGATTTGAATATGACGGCAAAGAACCATTAGCGTTTTGTATGTCTCAGTATTGCATCATTGGTTTGGTTGATTTGTTTATTGATACAACCCAAATCCAAGCACCTCAAATCCCTTTTTCTTCATACTCTATCCTTTTTCTTCATATTCTATACTGATGAACAAAGAAAATCATGATAAAGGTGGAAACAATTCATTGATTATGTACATCTAAGAATTTGAGAAAAAGAAGTGAAAGTAGGTGTAAACATCATAAAATCCAATTCTTTACGATCGGAGAAGCAAACTGAAATTGGAAAGGTAGACAACAACTACGAATTCCACGTTTCAAATTCAACCCATAAAAACCCAAACCCTAAAACCTACAACTTCACAAAACAACTGAATCGATCAATGAAATCAGAAATTACCTGTAAATCTAAAGCCACCCTCGCAACCGTTGTCGCTTGGGTCAGACCATCGCTCTTAGGTCACTGCCATCAGAAATGTGGTTGGCCAGACCATTACTGCCGCAGCTTGAGGTGGTTAGGGTCATCGAGAAGGCGGCTGTTGCCGCTAAAGAAAACTCTCGATCTCTTCTTGATCTTGGTGATATGAGAGAATGAGGTTGCAGCTACTTAGCTTGGGATATGGAGGTGTTTTAGGCGAGAGCGAGAGTGAATGAAGCCATATGTTTGAAATTTGAAATAGGAGCAGGGTTAAAGAGGGTTGCAGAGGTTGCAGAGGAATTCAAAGTTTAATGGGTTGTGTGCTATGCTTTAATAGTTGTACAACACTGAGTTTTCCAAAAGCAACTCTGATCCATGTTTTTGATCTGTGAAAGAAAGCAACTCTGGTTGTAACTTATGCTTAAAGAGATGTACATCTCTTAAAATTAAGAGATTTGGGTGAAATTACCTTCCTGTCCCTCTCAAATCAATATTAAGGTAGTATAGATAACTAAGTTTCATATCTTCAACTAAAATAGATTAATGTCCTATTGGTTTCTAATTTGAGTATAACATGTTTCAACACAAATAAAAGACACTTGTTACACCAAAATGTAACATTATTTGAAGCAAATGTGTGGAGACAAAACAAAAAACATCAATCCACCTGATTAATGAAACTAAAGAACTGAAATCACATAAAATGCTTACTTCTTTCACTTAACTTTGTGAGGTAAAATACTATTAATCGCCTTGATAATATCTTTGAAATCCTTCTCCTTCATGAATCCAGTTTGAAGACAAAAATATTAATACATTCAAGTATATATTTACAATGTAGATATCAAAGTTGAGAATTTAGCGAGCAAATGAAGGTATCCATTTTTGAATAGTTCCAAACTAACAATAATCAAGCTATCACAAACTTCAAGTATATGATTATGTGATTATCCAATTCTGATTATACATACTACCAGTAATCGTTTCTAGTTTTATTGGTTGATTAGAAAATATCCCTGAATATTATCTTTGTGTCATAGCTTGAAAATACGATTAGCATCATAGTTACACACCCAAAAAATTATACAGATCAACAAACACAAAAAAAGAAATCACAGATATTAAGTTCACGGTTGCTAAACAAAACTTGACATACCTTCAAAACGCTAACCGGTGACGAATACTTCACCGACATTCATCAGCAAATGACTCTAAGTCCGATAGAAATACAAAACGTGCGATCAAAAGATTACAAGATCCGCATACCTTGAATGACTATAAATCGAAATCCGGTCAGCAGCATCCACAAATTGGCTTCTTCCAATCATAACTTGTACCTTCAAGTAGCAAACTGGGGCTTCAAACCTGTCCTCCATGCTTCAAATCTTTAAAATATAAAAATACAACCTGTTACAAACTTAGAACCAACAACACATTCTTAGAGCTACATTTATGGACTTCAATTTCTTTAACAGAAAGAACCAAAACCAGAAGAGATGAAATTTTGAGCAAACCCTATGCAAATAATCATACCTGATTGGTTCTCTGATAGTGGATTACAATTGTTGATTGAGTGAAGTGGAGGATATAGAGAGAGGTGACTGAAAACAAAATCAATGAATCTGATTGATGATTGAGCGGCCACTGAAGGGAAAACGGATTGAAACGGGCGAGCAATCAATGAATGTGATTGATGATTAAGCGGCCATTGAAGGGGAAACGGATTAAAACTGGCGCTCAGATGAACGATTTGGCGAGGGAGGCACCAGAGGGTCGGAAAGGGGCTGGAGGAAGTGAACAGGCGCGTCTTACGATATCATGGAAATTACAATCCTACCCATTGTATATGCATTATATAGTAGTTAAGATATATGCACATTACATAATAAACAAAACCCAACTAACAATCCACACCCCATGGTTAACACCTACACAAACACCACACATATATAGCCGTATACATACATATATATATATATATATATATATATATATATATATATTTGTACATATATCTACATAACCCACGTGCAAACCCCTTTCTTTTGGTCAACTCAACACACACACATGTGAACGACAAAACACACACACAAACACATACGGACGCATTTACGTACAATTCAATAAGCAACCCAAAGAAGCCCAATGCTCTCTATCGGAAAGCTGCTTCCAGAAGATGGGAGCCCGATGAAGGATCCTGAGCAATACAGACGATTAGTTGGGAAACATAACTATTTGACTCACTCGTCCGGACATCTCCTTTGCTGTTAGTGTTTTAAGTCAGTTTATGGCCGCCCCATACACAGGACATTGGGATGCTGCTCTACGTGTATTACGGTATCTTAAAACAGCTCCAGGATTGGGGATCTTGTATTCTGATCAAGGTCACTGTCGTGTAGGCGCCTTTACAGAAGGAGATGGTAGAATATCAGGCTTTTCGGATGCCGACTGGGCAGGTTGCCCTATTTCACGGCGGTCTACAACTGGATATTGTGTGTTTGTTGGAGGAAATCTGGTGTCTTGGAAAAGCAAGAAACAACACACGGTGTCTCGATCTAGTGCTAAATCTGAGTACAGAGCCATGGCGGATGTTACATCTGAGATGATTTGGGTCCATCGTCTTCTCAGAGAACTTGGGTCATTTCCAATAACTTGATAAGGCTATATTGTGATAATCAATCTGCTATTCACATAGCCAAGAATCAAGTATTTCATGAGAGAACTAAACATATAGAAGTTGATTGCCATCTAATTAGGGATCGGATAGTTGGCACAAAGGTTGAAGCGACATCCATTCAACCAATCCATGTTAAGACAGAGTTTCAACTTGCTGATATCTTTACGAAACCACTCCGAAAGACTCAAATAGATTTTATATGTAACAAGTTGGGCATGATTAACATCTATCCATCAACTTGAGGAGTGTTAATGTAAATAGATTAGTTTAGTTAGTCCAGTTATATTAGCCCATTATGTTGGCCCATGGTGTTTCCTCATTGTATTTGTTACATTGAATAATACAAATTACTCTCAGTTTCATTACATAGATCACACCCTGGTAGATCACATTAGTGAGCATATGAGGAATATACTTTTGTTGACTAAGTACTCCTTGCAGGGAAACTTCTTTGCCAAGGAAGCAACAAAAACATCCAAGATTCATAATTTTGGACTATTAAATCAAGGCTATGGTAGTATCGCCATCCACATATGCTGTTAGATTATATTAAAGACTAATAGAGGTAGCGGAAATGCGGATGCTGAGGTGGATGTGCGGTCACACAAGACTTGATCGGATAAGAAACGAAGTGTTTCGACAGAAGCTAGAAGTGGCATGTATCGCAGATAAAATACTAGAGGGAAGATTAAGATGGTTTGGGCATGTCAAGAGAAGACCAATGGAGGCACCAGTTAGAGCAGTAGAGAACATCATCTTAGAGGGTAGGAGGAGTAGAGGAAGACCTAAATTGACTTGGGATGAGATAATTAGGCGAGATATGATACACTTGCACCTCTCTGAGCACATGATCGAGGATAGGACTGAGTGGAGGCGTAGAATTAAAATTAAGGACTTCTAGTTCGACCTATAGGCAGGAAGGGTATTTGAAGTCTGGTTGCGGGACCTGATGTCTAAGTAGCCCTTATCTGCCCTTCAACGGTTATTCTACATGCACCTAGGATATATGTTTGCTATGTCTTGTATGATTTATTGTGTACTGTAGGCTATGTGTTGTATGACCTATTGTATGATGTCTTGCTATCGATATGGCTTTTTGTATACTGTATGCTATGTGTTGTATGATTTATTGTATGCTGTTTTGCTATCAGTATGGTTTTTGCTATCGAGTCGGGGGTCTCTTTGGAAGCGGTCTCTCTACCTAACAAGATAGAGGAAATACTCGCCTACACCTACCCTCCCCAGACCCTGCTCTTGAGTGGGATATACTGGGTTTGTTTGTTTGTTTTGTTTGTTTCAATAAGCAACCCAAACAAACACCTCCCATGCGCCTACACACCACAACTCATGGTTCACATTAACACACCCATGCACAACCTAGCCACACACACACCAAACATAACATGGCACTCCCACACAACACACGCACACATCCACACTTGGCTTTCTCTCGGTCCACAACCCACTACCGTAACCCTCCCTCTTTTTAAAAGGTTCCACCATGTGCACATATACCACCTGCACCACCATATATATAATCATATATACCAATGCATATACAGTCATATATACAATCAAGAACACACCTGCAGCCCATAATGCATCTATACATACCCAAAATCATCTATACATATCACACGCATGAACACATACATACACAGCGGGTAAATCCATACACGGCTAAAACAACGCATGTACATCGTCGTAACTGCGACCAAGAACCGCGAAACCGTACAGAAACAAACGTGAAAAACATAACTAAATAAGAACATACTGCTCGGGGTTGTTTCAGCCGACACTCACGGTTGCTAGATGAGTCGCGACTGTTGAGCGGCTGCACTTGACGACGAGGGTTTGCCGACGATGTACTTCTACGAACCGGGCGGTCAAAGGTAAGGCTAACCTTTAAGGACAACGTTTTCGTCGATGGTTCGCCATGAGAGGAGGAGGAGGAGGAGTCGAAGTGATCAGGGTTGCTTCGACACTGAACTTGACTGCGAATGGCTGCCGGACGGGCTGCGGCCAAAAGGTGCACCGCCTAAGTCGGTTGAGAGGTGGAAACGGCTGCCGTCGGGAGGTCGAGAAGGAGGAGGTAAGGTTGGTTTGTTAGGGTTTGGGTGTGGGGAACCGAGTGGGGGGATGGGTTGGTTAATATAATATAATTTGACTAGGTAAATTATATAATAGTCCCCTAATTTAGCCTAATGTATAATTAAGTCAATTAGTTTTGTTGCTATTATTAATTATAACATTAATCATTATTATATTACCAATATAATTGTAATATTAATCATTATGATTTAATAATAATAAATAGAAAAAAAATTGATTTATTTAAAATATCGGGGAAGATTAGATACCGGTACTATGCTAACCTGAAAAACTCGGGTTGTCACAGTTGAGTTATATCGGTAAGACTATACACGTTTAGAAATTGGTGGTTTACTCCACCATCGAAAAACTCTCCCCACGAATGTTTTTTCTTAGTATGAGCTTGTCACCACCATCGATTATTGGCGAAGATCGGTATATAAACTGAATATAATGGAGTGTAATAAAAAAATTATGTTAAACTAAATATACATTATACATAACTTTCTTATGTGAGAGGTGTGCACTATAACTCCATGTACAACTGTGGAAGCCTGTTGAACACCTTCACCCTTCACCTTACGATCCATATACACACATATGAACACTTTTTATGGAGACGCCCCTATGGTGTCGTTTGCGGTGGAGGCGATGCCCGCTCCGGTATGTCAACCATTACCCCGCCTTCTGTGTGCCCAATTACAGTAACCACTGTCTTCCGGCTAGACTTATAATCGGTATACGTACGAGTTGTTTTCCGTGAACGATGATGGTACCTATGGCAACGCAGATGGTGGTTGCTCCGGCTTGGCTGCTGTTCGCTCGCCTCCCATGAGTCATCTACCCTTAGCATTCGTCCTCTTAAGGACCCGTGTTCACTTTTACTCTTTGGTCATCGTTGCTGGCAATGTTTTATGACTTTGGAGTAGGTAATGACATTGTGGTAGTACTGTTCCACTATCATCGCTGCTATTTTTGTTCTATCATGAAGACGATGGCTTCGCCTAAAAGCCTATTAGATCTGTTCTATTAGGTTTATGTTGGTATCCTTATTATTAATTAGGGGTGAACTTTTTGTTTGGTATCTTTATTATTAGGGTTTTTGTTGCTCATGTGGGAACCTTTGCTTTACTTGTTTGTCATTGCTTGCGTCTTGTTATTTCGAGTGCAAACCCAAAATTTCATTCAGTGATGACCGAGACGTCACTAGAGAACCAATTACATCTACTTTGGTCTCGTTGGTGTTTTTCCTTCTCTTTGTTTGATGATGATAAGACCCATTATATGTTTTATTGAGTTTAAGTTGATATATATCTCTGTTATTTGGTTATTTTATGATGAGGAGGATGGCCTCACCTAAAAACCTATTATATCTTTGAACTAGCTGTTATTGTCTATGCAAGAACGTGGTCCCGCTCAAATTGGTTACATGTATGCATTCTCAATTTTTGTTGGAGTTGTACAAGTCGTATAACCTTCTCTTTTTGTTAGTAACGTTCTTAAATAATACAAAGATATGTATGACCACACATTCTGTTATGATGGGATCACATAATTCTTTTGATATTACAATGCACATGTTGGGGAATTTGTTTGTCTCAAGAAAAATAATAATCAAATAACTTAGATACGTTTATTTATATCATGTATGGAAATCATTTTTAGAAGTAATATTTCGACAACATAACTAAAACTTACAGTAGGTTGTATATTTGATTGATTTTGATTGTATTATGCACCTTTTAAGATAAAGTATGGTCCCTTGCCCAACTTCACTTTTAGACTTGCCCATATTCCAAGGATTTGAAATCACTCAACTTCATGGAAGCATGAACCCCAATACCCCATATCGTCATTATAACTTTAATTAAAATTCTTTTGGTCTTATTAGCAAATCCATTTACATGTAAATTTATCTGACGTTTGTTCATTGTCTAAGATGTGTATGTGGGTCTATGTGTCGTTTGTGTTTTGCTAAACTATTATTTTTATTTTGTAAATCTATGTGTCTTTTTTTCCTCGAGCCGGGGGTCTCATTGGGAGCGATATTTCTATCCTAAAAGAAAGAGGTGGGATTCGCCACCATCCAACCCCTCCCTGTGACAACCCTAAAAATTATTTCATTATATTACGTCGAAAAATTTTCTTTATTATATTACGTTACAACTATAAGTTATATTTGGTGAGTGTACGTATGCATGGTTGCATACATGCATATATATGGAAACTTTACGTACGCATGTTTGCATGCATATATATAAGTTGGTTATTCTCGTGTGCATGTATGTTATATATATACCCGAAACTTACATATACGAGTATATATGTACAAGTTTTTACGTATGCATGTTTATCTACATACGTGAACATGAAAAATCTTCTGAATGCAAGCATAATTGTTAACATATATATATATATATATATATATATATATATATATATATATATATATATATATATATATATATATATATTTATAGCTCACTTATATATATATACTTACGGGTATATATATATATATATATATATATATATATGTATATGTATAAACACATGGAAGTTCAACTAAACTAAACTTAAAACTCTAAAAACTAGAACCTAAGAACTAATAATCCAAACCACAACATACCACCATACCATCATCTTATACCTCTCGGTTGAAACCACCCAAACACCACCATCGAACCACCCGAAACCACTCACACCTGAAATCATTAAAACACCATTATAAACTAAATAAATATTAACACCCTTAAAGCCTAAGTTTCACCCTTTTTGAATGAAAATAGCAATCCCCAAGTACCCCTCGGTTCCATGCATGTATCTCACCAAAAACCGCCACCCTACACCTAGTGTTCACATTGCCAAAGTCAAACTCTAAGCCTATCCTATAGCTATCTTGTTCTACTTTGTTTCATCAACCTTGCTCACGGGATTTCTTGCTTTCACACTCCATAAAACCGCCACCACATTACCACCATGATTACCAAGAAAACAAGGTGGCAAGCTCTCGGTTGAAGCCTTGAGAAACTGCCATATCTCCATATGACACACCTAAGCTACTCTATGGTTCCTTTAAGCATAAGAAGAGACCATCGGACCAACTCTCAAACATTTCACCTTTGCTCTCTCTCTCGGATCCTTATACACACACCATCACCTTCACTCGATCACCACCACCTACAGCCACCTTCTGCCTCTTTCTCCTTCGGTTACAAAGCCAAATACCACCACCCTTCTGTCCCACAACCTCTCTCACTCTCGGTTTCACTTAAAACAACAACAACCAATAACAACAACCAAAACAAACACAACCACGCATCACCAGCACCTACCATCACCATCCACGACCTCCACAGCCTTGTTCTCGGATTCAAGGAGCTAAGATACCGTTAATATCATCATCACAAGGTATAAAAAGATTTTTGTTACATATATGTTACAAAACACATATATGTATTACTTTTGGTAATCAAACACCAAAACCAATTTTGAAAGTTTTTAATTCATGAATCATAAGCAATGAGTTGTAAAAACTTAGAAACTTATGATTAAAAAGATATATCTTGAATTTACAAAATTAATATTGTAAATATTCAAGAAAATATAGAAAAATATTAAACAACTGCAATTGTAGGAATAAACATTGAAAAATTTTCACTTATATATTAAAATATTGATCTGAAAACTTTGACAAAGTTTTGATAAAGAAATAATTTATATAAATTATTTCATAAATGAAAAATAGAAGAAAATATCAACAATAGAAATAATTTCGTGAAAATTCTAATAAATTCACAAAATGATTCTTTTGAGGTATAAAAGCCTCTGGAATTATTTCAGATTTTTATTCCCTAGTATAATTAAGATATGAAATTTTATATGTTCTGCAGTAAATAAATCATAATAAATACTAAACGTAAATAATAAATTTTGATAAAATCATAGATGTAATATTAAATATGAAGCTATAGAATATATAATTTTCATAATTTTTGGAGCAGTATAAGTACTTTTTCTAAATATTAAAATTATTGTGAAAATTACAGAAACTGACCTGTTATGATTTGAACTTTGAGATAATTATATGATTCTTCGTTTTATATAAGAAACCTTCTGTAAAATTTTGGTAATTTATGGACAGAAGCTATTTTTAATCAATTATGGAAATATTATAAAATTTATAGAAAATAATCTGTTTGGATTTGGATGCTATAAAAATTATGACATATTACTGACTTTTGGGATAAGATTCTATGAATTTTTGAGGATTTTTGGACAACAGTAGGTATTTTTGATGATTATATAGAATTTGTACTAATTTTGAACAAATTATATATAAATAATTTGTTGGGAATTTTTGTGATAACATTATTGGCAGAACTTCCAGAAGGTACTTCCATCTGAGGTTCTGAAAATTTTAAAGAAAATATTGTCTGACACTATGAACTATTTTGTTAGATTCAAGTGGGAAGACACGGTGAGTTCATAGCCCCATTTTCAACCGTTTGGTATTCACTAAAGTTTTGGGAGAAAAAGTATACTGTTTGGGTTGATGTATTATTTTGAAAATATTTTTGTTGCTTACTGTAATTTGCGATACAACCATTAATTCAAATGAGGAACCGTCCGATAATGTTAGTAGCGCTACTTAGGAGAATATTTGTACCAACCGGTTGAGGGTTGCTACTATTTTCCTGCATCTAACCGAATGGGGGTTATGATGTAATATTATCTGATTTTGTGAATTATTTCGTGACAGTATGATTATGTTATGAGCAGATTTGGTTGTAATTGATACATCAACAAAATATTTGTCTGGCTATAAAACTATGTTCTTACCAACATTTTTGTTGACTGTTTAAGTGTACTTTTTCAGAAATGAGTAACTCATTTGATTTCAGCTTTGAAGTTCATGATGGATGGGGTGACGTTGTGGGAAGAGTCTGCGTCACGCTAACCGTCAATATAGTTGACGGGAGCGTGTATGTTGACGCTCATTTTCATAGGTTCTAGACATGCTGTAACCTAGTTGTTAACTAATTACATCTAATTTTGTACTAATGTAAAAGATGTATTTCCTCTAGTATAAATAAAAGCATGTCTGTGTTATGTTTCTATTATAACTGTGTTTATTTACTATAAACAATGCACTCTGATAAAAGCTAGTCACATTCCACCCTTATCGTTCACGCTTCCGCCGGGATGTGACAGGTTGGTATCAGAGCCATTGGTTAAGGAGAATTAGATATTTTTAATATATCTAGACTATAACCATAAGCTCGAAAGAAAAAAATATATATATCTGGAGATATTTCATGATTTTATGTGAAATATGTGAATTATGTGAAATTCTGTGATTTTGTGATTAAGATTCTAACAAAATTTTGATAAGTTATTTGACTAACTATTTTATGAAATATTGTTAAGAGATCTATGCAGCTATGAATTCAGATAGTTATCACTACGAGACTGATCCTTCCGAAGGTTCATACCATAGCAGTCCTAAAGAAATAACACCTGAACCAGAACCTCAACAGGCTATGGATGTTACCCCAACAGAAATGGAGAATAAGACAAAATTTTATGTTAGACGTGCACAGTACACGTGGGAGGATATACAATTAAGACTCCTAGGAAAAAGATACTACGTGGACACAGACTTAAAGCTAAGCAATCTGAGGATCTAGAAAAACAACCTTCTGATTCTCCTAAAGATGAAAGTAAGGTTACTAAGAGACAAGAGTTGGATCAGGTGAAGACAGCCCGACGGACTCTTAAGAAACTTAAGAAAATACAGTTGGGAATCTGGAAAATTCAGAAAGACATTAAAAAGCTCAAAACACCCAAGAAAAGTATCTTCACCAGGATCTGGAAATGGCTTAGCAGAAACTGAAAGTTTATAGTTTAACTCTTTAGAATAAAAGAAATAAGAGCTTAATTGTTATATGTACTTTTGTGACAACATGTTTATTTGATTTGTGTTAAATAATTTTTGTGTTAAGATATTTATTTGCAATACTTTTGTGACAACATGTTTTTTTGAGGGCGGGCCCTGGCGCAGCGGTAAAAGTTGTTCCTAAGGGACCGAAGGTCTCAGGTTCGATCCGTGGAAACGGCCTCCCCATAAAATGTGGGGGAAAGACCGCGTACATTTTCCCTTAAATGGGACGGACCCTCCCTGGACCCTGCGAAAACGCGGGAGCTCTTTGCAGCACCAGGTACGCCCTTTATATTTATTTGCAATACTAACATTGAAATTCACTATAGTGAATCATGCCGCTAAAAAGAAACACTCAGCCTGTCCGGAGAACAGCTCGAGTGGGACGACCCAGGACCAGACTTGGGGAAGAAACACCCGTGAACCCTGATACAACTGAGAATGATAGAATATCTCAGATAGTAGCCCAACAACTAGAAGCTACCCTACCTACCTTAATTACCTAACTCCAACAAAATCTGAATTTTGGAACTACCTCAAACCCACCAGCAGGGCCTGAAAACATGAATATGGAAGAACGACAGGAAGAAGAGATTCTAAATGAAATTTCAAAGGGATGTTCCTACAAAACCTTTATGTCCTGCAGACCCTGGGAATTTGACGAAAAAGGTGGAGCTATACAAGCTTTACGATGGCTAGATGAAATCGAAGGAGTTCTGGAAATCAGTAGCTGTGCTGAAAACTTCAAAACACTGTTTGCTTCTCATTTCCTTAAAGGAGAAGCACAATCCTGGTGGAAAATGGATGTACACACTAGGGGTAGGAATGTTATGAATGGGCTAAGTTGGGAAGAATTTAGAAATCTAGTGATAGAGAAATACTGCCCTTATAATGAAGTAGAAAAACTAGAGGCTGAATTTTTAGCACTAGAAATGAAAGGATCTGCACACTGGGAGTACACTGATAAGTATAATGAACTGTCCAGATTAGTACCACATCTGATAACCCCGGAATCAAAAAGAATAGGAAGGTATATTTGGGGATTAGTGCCACAAATATGAGGACTAGTGAAATCTGCTAGAAACCAAACCTTCCAGGAAGCAGTAATCTTGTCAGGAAGTCTGACAGATGAAATGATCAGGAATATATCATTAGGTCATCAACAGGTAGGAGAGAAAAGAAAACGGACTGAAAACCACCCTGGAAGAAGATTTAGAGAAAGCTCCCAGAAAAGAGTAACCCGACCTCCACCAAGAAACTTTTTGGGAACAACTCAAGGGAAGAAAGTAGAAAAACCACCACAGTGTAATATCTGTCAAAGATATCATACAGGAAACTATATGACAGTGGTGTGCTATAACTGCAAAAGGAAGGGACATATTTCTCGAGATTGCAAAAACCCTACTAACTCTAAAACCGTCTGTTTTCAATGTGGAAGCGAAAATCATTTCCGAAATGAATGTCCACAGCGAAAGGGCAAGGCTCCAGCTAACCAGAACAACCCTCGTTGAAGGGCCTTTGTGATACAAGCTAACGTAGCTCGTCATGAACCAGAAGTAGTTACGGGTACGTTCCTTATCAATAACCAGTATGCTAAAGTATTATTTGATACAGGAGCAACTCGTAGTTTTGTTTCACATACTTTTAGACCATCACTTAGTCTAACATCTGAAAAATTACGTGATAGCTATGTGATAGAATTAGCTGACGGTAACATAATTGAGGCTGATGAAATCATTTCTAATTGCATCTTGAATTTAGATGAATACTGTTTTGATATAAATCTAATACCTATTAAGTTAGGAGGATTTGATATCGTAGTAGGAATGGATTGGTTGAGTACAAATCATGCTGAAATCATTTGTGATAAGAAAATGATTAAGATTCCTTTGATTAAGAAAGACAAAACTCTCTGCATATATGGTGATAGACCAAATAATACTGTGAAACTGGTTACTTGTGAAAAAGCACAAAAATGCCTTAACAAAAATTGTTTAGCATTCTTGGCTCATATAGTTGATACCAAACTTGATAAGGAAAATTTGGAAAGTGTTCCCGTTATAAATGAATATGCTGATGTTTTTCCTAATGAACTACCTGGACTACCACCTCCTCGTCAGGTAGAATTTAAAATAGAATTGATACCAGGAACAGCCCCTATTGCTAAAGCACCCTACCGTTTAGCACCGACTGAGATGAAAGAACTCATGACTCAGTTACAGGAATTATTGGATAAAGGATTCATACGTCCTAGTGTATCACCTTGGGGAGCACCAGTTCTATTTGTTAAAAAGAAGGATGGAACCTTTAGAATGTGTATTGACTATAGGGAACTTAATAAGGTTACCATAAAGAATAGGTATCCACTCCCTAGAATTGATGATCTGTTTGACCAACTACAGGGATCTAGTTATTTCTCAAAAATAGACTTAAGATCAGAATATCATCAGTTAAGGGTACAGGAAGATGATATTTCTAAGAAAGTATTTAGAACTAGATATGGCCATTATGAATTCCTTGTGATGCCATTTGGATTAACCAATGCTCCTGTGGTATTTATGGACCTAATGAATAGAGTGTGTAAACCTTACCTAGATGAATTTGTTATAGTCTTCATTGATGACATTCTAATTTATTCTAAGAATAAAGAAGACCACGAACAACACCTTAGGTTGACCTTGGAATTGTTACAAAAAGAAAAGTTATATGCAAAATTTTCAAAATGTGAATTTTGGAAAAGAGAAGTACAATTCCTTGGGCACATAGTTAACCAAGATGGAATTCAGGTTGATCCAACAAAAATTAAGGCATTTAAGAAATGGGAAATTCCAAAAACCCCAACTGAAATACGTCAATTCTTAGGTTTAGCGGGATATTACAGAAGATTTATAGAAAATTTCTCAAGGATAGCCCAACCGTTGACAGAATTGACTCAAAAAGATAAAAAGTATGTATGGGGAGAAAAATAAAATGAAGCCTTTGAACTTCTCAAGAGTAAATTATGTAGTGCACCCATATTAGCTTTACCAGAAGGTACATATAACTTCATAGTATACTGCGATGCTTCTCGTCAAGGATTTGGATGTGTTTTAATGTAGAAAGATAAGGTGATTGCATATGCTTCTAGACAACTTAGAGGAAGTGAAAAGAATTACACCACCCATGATCTAGAATTAGGAGCTGTAATATTTGCACTAAAAATTTGGAGACATTACTTATATGTAACTAAGTGTATAATATATACAGATCACAAAAGTTTGCAACACATCTTTGACCAGAAAATGTTAAATATGAGGCAAAGAAGATGGGTAGAGTTACTAAGTGATTATGACTGTGAAATTAAGTATCACCCAGGTAAGGCAAATGTAGTAGCTGATGCCTTAAGCAGAAAAGAAAGGACAAAACCTTTACGGGTACGAGCAATGAGAATGGAATTACGTTCAGATTTGTTAAATCAAATCCGGGAAGCTCAACAAAAAGATATGGTAAAATTAAAAGGGCAATTAAAAGACGTGAAAGAGGAAGCAGATGAAATTCTAAGATTTAAAGGAAGAATCTGGATACCCGACAACAACGTAATTAGAACAACTATACTGCAAGAAGCTCATAAGTCAAGGTATTCTGTACACCCAGGGAACAATAAAATGTACAAAGACTTGAAAAGCCAATACTGGTGGCCAGGCATGAAAAGATCAGTTGGAGAATTTGTGGAACAGTGTGATGTCTGCTCAAGAATAAAAGCTGAATATCAGAAACCTTCAGGATATTTACAGCAACCAGAAATCCCAGAATGGAAGTGGGATCAAATTATAATGGATTTCATAACTAAGTTACCCAGGACCAGAAATGGATACGACATAATTTGGGTTATAGTAGATAGACTAACTAAGTCAGCTCATTTCTTACCTATCCGGGAAGATTATAAGATTGAGAGATTAGCAAGAATCTACATTAAAGAAATTGTGTCCAGACATGAAATACCTGTATCCATAATATCAGATAGAGATAGTAGATTTACTTCTAGGTTCTGGAAAACTTTACAAAAAGCCTTAGGAACCCAAGTAAACTTAAGTACAACGTATCATCCACAAACTAATAGACAAAGTGAAAGAACAATACAAACTTTAGAAGATACGCTAAGGGCTTGTGCCATAGACTTTGGTGGAAATTAGGATAGTCACTTACCTTTAATAGAATTTTCATACAATAACAGTTATCATTCTAGTATTGGGTTAGCACCATTTAAAGCTTTATATGGAAGAAAATGTAGGTCACCTCTATGCTGGAATGAAATAGGAGATAGAAAACTCACAGGTCCTGAACTAATCCAAGAAACCACAGATAAAATCACTGAGATCAAAAACAGGTTGAAAGCAGCTCGTGATCGACAGAAAAGTTATATAGATAGATAAAGGAAACCATTGGAATTTTAAGTTGGAGACAGAGTCTACCTAAAAATATCACCCTCTAAAGGTATCTTTCGATTTGGAAAATCCAGTAAGCTGAACCCTAGGTACATTGGTCCATTTAAGATTATTGATAGAATTGGTCCTGTAGCATATAAGTTGGAATTACCACAGGATTAAGTGAAGTGCACAACATATTTCATGTATCCAACCTCAAGAAATGCCTAACTAACGAAACCCTAGAAGTACCAATTCAAGAAGTCAAGGTAGATAAGAAACTGCATTTTGTGTAAGAACCAATAGCCGTTGTGGGAAAAGAAATAAAGAAGTTAAGAAGAAGTAAAATTCCCATAGTGAAAATTAAATGGAATGCAAAAAGAGGACCAGAATACACTCGGGAAAGAGAAGATGAAATCAAGAAGAAGTATCCCCACCTGTTCAGAGGTAATAATTACTTAAGTTTTCTACTGAATTTCGGGACGAAATTCTTTTAACGGGGGGAGAATGTGACAACACTAAAAATTATTTCATTATATTACGTCCAAAAATTTTCTTTATTATATTACGTTACAACTATAAGTTATATTTGGTGAGTGTACGTATGCATGGTTGCATACATGTATATATATGGAAACTTTAGGTACGCATGTTTGCATGCATATATATAAGTTGGTTATTCTCGTGTGCATGTATGTTATGTACCCGAACTTACATATACGAGTATATATGTACAAGTTTTTACGTATGCATGTTCATCTACATACGTGAACATGGAAAATCTTCTGAATGCAAGCATAATTGTTAACATATATATATATATTTATAGCTCACTTATATATATATATACTTACGGGTATATATATATATGTATAAACACATGGAAGTTCAACTAAACTAAACTTAAAACTCTAAAAACAAGAACCTAAGAATTAATAATCCAAACCACAACATACCACCATACCATCATCTTATACCACTCGGTTGAAACCACCCAAACACCACCATCGAACCACCCGAAACCACTCACACCTGAAATCATTAAAACACCATTATAAACTAAATAAATATTAACACCCTTAAAGCCTAAGTTTCACCCTTTTTGAAAGAAAATGGCAATCCCCAAGTACCCCTCGGTTCCATGCATGTATCTCACAAAAAACCGCCACCCTACACCTAGTGTTCACATTACTAAAGTCAAACTCTAAGCCTGTCCTCTAGCTATCTTGTTCTACTTTGTTTCATCAACCTTGCTCACGGGATTTCTTACTTTCACACTCCATAAAACCGCCACCAATTACCACCATGATTACCAATAAAACAAGGTGGCAAGCTCTCGGTTGAAGCCTTGAGAAACTGCCACATCTCCATGTGACTCACCTAAGCTACTCTATGGTTCCTTTAAGCATAAGAAGAGACCATCGGACCAACTCTCAAACATTTCACCTTTGCTCTCTCTCTCGGATCCTTATACACACACCATCACCTTCACTCGATCACCACCACCTACAGCCACCTTCTGCCTTTTTCTCCTTCGGTTACAAAGCCAAATACCACCACCCTTCTGTCCCACAACCTCTCTCACTCTCGGTTTCACTTAAAACAACAACAACTAACAACAACAACCAAAATAAACACAACCACGCACCACCAGCACCTACCATCACCATCCACGACCTCCACAGCCTTGTTCTCGGATTCAAGGAGCTAAGATACCATTAAGATCATCATCACAAGGTATAAAAAGATTTTTGTTACATATATGTTACAAAACACATATATGTATTAGTTTTGGTAATCAAACACCAAAACCAATTTTGAAAGTTTTTAATTCATGAATCATAAGCAATGAGTTGTAAAAACTCAGAAACTTATGATTAAAAAGATATATCTTGAATTTACAAAATTAATATTGTAAATATTCAAGAAAATCTAGAAAAATATTAAAAAACTACAATTGTGGGAATAAACATTGAAAAAATTCTCACCTATATGTTGAAATATTGATCTGGAAACTTTGACAAAGTTTTGATAAAGAAATAATTTATATAAATTATTTTATAAATGAAAAATAGAAGAAAATATCAACAATAGAAATAATTTCGGGAAAATTCTGATAAATTCACAAAATGATTCTTTTGAGGTATAAAAGCCTCTGGAATTATTTCAGAATTTTATTCCCTAGTATAATTACGATATGAAATTTTATATGTTTTGCTGTAAATAAATCATAATAAATACTTAACGTAAATAATAAATATTGATAAAATGATAGATGTAATATTAAATATGAGGCTATAGAATGTATAATTTTCATAAATTTTGGAGCAGTATAAATATTTTTTATAAATATTGAAATTATTGTGAAAATTACAGAAACTGACCTGTTATGATTTGGACTTTGAGATGATTATATGATTCTTGGTTTTATATAAGAAACCTTCTGTAAAATTTTGGTAATTTATGGACAGAAGCTATTTTAATCAATTATGGGAATATTATAAAATTTATAGAAAATAATCTGTTTGGATTTGGATGCTATAAAAATTATGACATATTACTGACTTTTGGGATAAGATTCTATGAATTTTGAGGATTTTTGGACAACAGTAGGTATTTTTGATGATTATGTAGAATTTGTACTAATTTTGAACAAATTATATATAATTAATTTGTTGGGAATTTTTGTGATAACATTTATTGGCAGAACTTCCAGAAGGTACTTCCATCTGAGGTTCTGAAAATTTTAAAAAAAATATTGTCTGACACTGTGAACTATTTTGTTAGGTTCAAGTGGGAAGACACGGTGAGTTCATAGCCCCATTTTCAACCGCTTGGTATTCACTAAAGTTTGGGGGAAAAAGTATACTGTTTGGGTTGATGTATTTGTTTGAAAATATTTTGTTACTTTCTGTCATTTACGATACAACCATTAATTCGAATGAGGAACCGTCCAATAATGTTAGTAGCGCTACTTAGGAGAATATTTGTACCAACCGGATGAGGGTTGCTACTATTTTCCTGCATCTAACCGAATGGGGGTTAGGATGTAATATTATCTGATTTTATGAATTATTTCATGACAGTATGATTATGTTGTGAGCAGGTTTGGTTGTAATTGATACATCAACAAAATATTTGTCTGGCTATAAACCTATGTTCTCACCAACATTTTTGTTGACTGGTTTAAGTGTACTTTTTCAGGAAATGAGTAACTCATTTGATTTCAGCTTTGAAGTTCATGATGGATGGGGTGACGTTGTGGGAAGAGTCTGCGTCACGCTAACCGTCAATATAGTTGACGGGAGCGTGTATGTTGACGCTCATTTTCATAGGTTCTAGACATGCTGTAACCTAGTTGTTAACTAATTACATCTAATTTTGTACTAATGTAAAAGATGTATTTCCTCTAGTATAAATAAAAGCATGTCTGTGTTATGTTTCTATTATAACTATGTTTATTTACTATAAACAATGCACTCTGATAAAAGCTAGTCACATTCCACCCTTATCGTTCGCACTTCCGCCGGGATGTGACACTCCCAGACCCCACTTCCAGTGGGATATACAGGGTATGTTGCTGTTGTTGTCTTTTGGGGTTTTATTTTGAATATGTTAGATTAAACCATTTTGTTCTATGATGATGATATGATCATCACAAAACCCATTGGTCGATATTTGCTACTTTCTCTGTAAGGTGCAAACCCTAATCTTAGTTCTGTGATGATGTGTGACAACCGACACTTTTAGGTCAATACCTGATCTAGACTTAGTCATAATTACACATATTATACATGATTTTTCTTTATTTGAAGTCATTTTATGCATAGCAAAGTCCATGCATAACATTACATGCATCTAAAATTTGACGTAATTACCAGTTTACAAGTTGTAAAACGGTCGCACACGAATGTCGGTGATAATAAATATGTATGTGCTAATAAATACTTTATAGTTGTTGGATCTATTAAGGCTGGTGCAACCAAACAACACTTGGAAGAAATATGCACAACTAATGAATGTCTTCCGAAGGCATTACTGCAACTTTCAAAGCTTCTGAGATAATCTTCCGAAGAACTTCCGAAGGATGAACTCAGTCTTTCGAGACTAAGAAGTTCTCCTTCCTAAGAGGACACTTAGAAGAATGAAGACAAAGTCTTCCGAAGGCAAAAGCCTTTGAAGAAGCTATGTCTTTCGAAGTATAAAATGCTTCTGAAGAACTTACTCTTCCGAAGTTGTTTTACCTTCGAAAGAAGCACAGTATGAACCACTGGACAAAGAATGGTCCGACTGACACTTGCTGCCTACTCTGATCTTCTACAAAGATGCTTTCCACGCTCGTGTGTTTGACCTTACCTTTGTCCACTGTTCACCATTCCTTAGTAGGTGTAGTTGCCACCTTTAGTGGTTGACCAAATGGTAAGTCATGGACCTGTTATGACTACCAAATCTTAGATATATTTTATCTAAGATACTATACCTCTTACAATGTAGTATTTGTATAGTAGTAAGTCCCAGCATGTTATCTACGTATAACAAGCTGTAGATAGTAGTATATATAGTCGCTCATTGTAACTTAGTATCCATGCTTCTGCATGAGTCTTGTAATACTTAGTTGAGAGATAATATATACAAGTATCTTGAAAAACTTCTCTTGTTCTTACTTATTATATTATTATCAACTAAGTTCTTGATTTTGTAATTCATCTTTGAGTAATACCTGGTAAGTTTGAGAGAAATACTAAGTGTTGTGAACCTGTATCGATCCTGCAATTGGTATCAGAGCTTCCAGGCTCTTGATTGTGAGATCTAACCATCCCAAATCACCCTTGTTTCTTCAAACTCACTTACTCAAATGGCCCCTAACCAAAAATCTGTTGAACCTGAGATAGGAACCATGACCAAAGCTCCCATCATCATAACTGATAACTTCAGGCGTTGGTGTCAACGCATTGAAGGCTTCATCAAGTACCCAGACTCTCGTATGTGGAGGTCCATCACTCATGGATCATACATACCTAAAGTGGCCTCATCAGCTGGTGATGGTGCCATGCTAGAAAAGGAGGTAGAAGATTACTCTGATGAAGACTACAAGAATATAGACATTGATGACAAAGCTATGACTGTTTTGCTCACTGCCATACCAAACTCCATCGTGGTAGGCTTTGAGCATTGCACTACAGCAAAAGAACTCTTTGATGCTTTGAAGTTGATGTACTCTGGGTCATCAGAATCCAAAGAATCTAAGAAGGATGCTCTGAAGCAATAGTTTGAGAATTTCACCTACATTGATGGTGAAACATTAAGCCAACAATACTTCAGATACATGGATCTGATAGCATCTCTGCAGTCAATGAGTGTGACTCTTGAAAAGAGGGACATAGTTAGAAAGTTCATGAGTGCTCTACCTCATGAATGGACCTTTTATTGTGTTTCCATCAGGAGATCTGAAAATCTTGGAACACTCACTATGGCTGAACTGTATGGGATCCTTGATGGATACCGTATGGAGATGGAAAATCTGAACAAGCGGCAGATGAATGGTAGTTTAACCCCTCCTATCAGCAATGCTCTACATGTTGCTGAAGGTGCAAGATCTCCCTAGCCACAGATGTACCTGACTTACAAACAGCAGCCACCCTGCTCATCTGGGCCTTATATCACTTTCCCTGAGACACTCAAGTGTCAACAAGCACAACAAGGTCCTTTTCAGGAAAATTATATATTTGTCTCAGGAAAGGAACACTCTAATAATTTTCAGTTCTGTATTGATGATCTAGAGCGTTTCAGCCTAGATGATGTTGAATACATGGACATTGTCCAGCAAATGGCACTGCTTACCTATAGAGCAAAGAAGTTCTACAAAAGAACTGGAAGGCAATTCCCTTAGAACCCAGCAAACAGTAAATTTAGGTTTGACAAAGCAAAGGCCAAATGTTACAACTGTAATCAACCCGACCACTTTGCAAAGGAATGCAAGGCTCCAAGATCCAATCCTGGAGCAGCTCAAGCCCCTCAACATCATGCTACCACTTAAGCTACAACCAAGCCAACTGAGCAGACTGCAGCTGTTGCTCAAGAAATTGACTGGAGCTTTATGGTGCAAGATGTCACCCCTGCTCAAGCTCTCATGGCCGGCACAGAGGATACCACGGTATGTGAACATCTCTGTACCCCTGAATGTGTAGCTAAAGTTAAGTTGTATCAGGACTACAACTTGAAACTCAAGTCTGATATTGAGTCTTTAAACATCTTAAAGGCTGATTTTAAAAGACCAAAATCTGACTATAAGCTAAAAATTGAAGAGTTAGAAAACACTGCATCTACTTTAAACATGAGCACTCCAACTATAGGACTCAAATCAAAGATTCAAGGTTGACTGAGGCTCAAGCCTAGCTAGTAATAGCTGAGGCTGAAGCAAAGAAGTATGCTATCCAAGAGCATAACATCAACACCATTCTTGTATCAACCTCTCACTCAAAGGAATTCTATCAAAACAAGAGTGGGTTGGGAACCAATGAAACTGCTCCACCACATTCTTATGTATCTATTAGACAGCCAAGATATGGTACTAATGAGCAAGAGGTTCCAACTGTTGATCCACCATCTGTTGAGAAGATGAGTGATGCAAAAATGGTTACCACCACCACCACAGAGAAGGAACAGGTAGGAAACCCTATCCCATCAGCTGAAAACAAACCTCTGACCACCAAACAAAGGAGGAACAAGATACAAACAGCTAAGAGAACGACCAAGAAGGTGGCTGAGTCCAAATTGAAAATTGACCCAAGGCAAAAGGATGTTTTCATTTCAGCTGGATTTCAAGTGGTAAGCTCAGACTCAGGACAGGAGTGTAGTACCAACACTCCTATCCAACTGAAGGATCTGAAGCAAAATGGGAAAGCAGTTGAGGAAACCAAGAAAATCAAGAAGCCATAGCCTGCAAATCCCACCAAAGCAAACTCTGAATGCATAATGTGTGGTCTGCACAACCACATGGCAAAAGATTATTTCTACAATCCTGCAAGCACACACTATGCAAACAAAGTGAAGAAAGGAGAAGTCAAGGAAGGTATCACAACTAGACAACACAATAAAGTCCAAATGTTGAAGAAAGGAAAGCTAACTTCCAAAAGTAAATTTCCTTCGAAAGAAACATCTTCTTCCAGAAGGAAAATAGCTTCGGAAGACTAAACAAAGAGAGTTCCAAAGAACAAGAAAGCACTCCTTAAGCCTTCGCAAGGAAGATTGCTTCGGAAGAGAAAGTCGTAAAAGCTTCTTCCGAAAAGAAAGAAGCTTCAGAAGAATGCTCAGCTGCTCAAACTTCATCAAGTTCATCTTCACAGATCAACCAAAGGATGGAATGGAAGATCAGAGAAGTTGCTGCAGCCAAAACCTCCTCTCCACAAACCACTATTGAACCCCCATGCATATATTTTGGTTCAGTTATGTCATCATCATTGGAAGAACCCAAGACTAACATGGCTTGGGTTTCCAATCAAAACTAATTGTTTCACCTTTGTGCAGGGACATCCATATGACAAAAATGGAAATATTTGGATTGTGGATAGTGGATGCTCCCGGCACATGACAAGGAACAGATCTAACCTTCAACAATTTCAAAATTTTGATGGAGGTCCTGTTCAGTTTGGAGGTGAAGCTGGAGGATACATCTCCGGTAGAGGTAATGCGTCCAATGGTAAGTTAACAGTTGACAAAGTACACTTTGTCAAACAGCTTGAACATAATCTCTTAAGTGTTTCTCAATTCTGTGATCAAAAGCATCAAATGCTTTTCAAAGAACATGAGTGCATTATCCTCAAACCTGGGATGACAATTCCTAAGGAATTGGTGCTCCTTAGATCTCCTAGGAAAGGGGATATGTACAAGCTAGATATGAACAATGCTTCCCCACTTGGTGAAGTATCATGCTTTCTTTCCAAAGCAAATAGTGATGAGTCAACTCTTTGGCATAAACGTATGTGCCATGTAAATTTCAAGACAATGAATAAATTGGCTAAAAATAATTTAGTACATGGCATACCTAAAAAGGAGTTTTTCTTTAAAGACAACTGTGTTGCTTGTCTGAAAGCGAAGCACATAGGGCATCTCACAAATCTAAAAAAGTTAACTCTATTACTACTCCATTACACTTCTTGCACATGGATCTTTACGGACCCAAAAGTATAATGAGCATTGGAAGGAAATCATATTGTCTTGTGATAGTTGATTATTTTACTAGATTTACTTGGGTTTAAGATAGAAAATAAAATTGATCATAAGGTAAAAATAATCAGAAGTGATCAAGAGACTGAGTTTAAGAATCAAGTTCTTGACTCATTTTGTAACTCAAAAGGGATTGCCAGACAATATAGTGCTTCTAGAGCTCCTCAACAAAATGGTGTTGCTGAGAGGAGGAACATGACACTTATTGAGGCCGCAAGAACTAGGTTAGCTGATTCAAAGCTGTCTCTAACTTTTTGGGCAGAGGCAGTCAGCACTGCATGTATGCTATGTGCAGAACAGAGTTCTCATTGTCAAGCCCCATGGACAAAGCCCTTATGAGTTATGGAACAAGAGGCCACCGTTCATTGACTTTCTGAGGTCCTTTGGCAGCAGATGCACCATACATAACACAAAAGACAATTTGGCAAAGTTTGCTAAAAAGTCAGATGATGCTATCTTTGTTGGATACTCTTGAAGCTCCAAAGCTTATAGAGTATACAACATTAAGAATCAACAATTTGAGGAATCATCCAACATAGTTGTGAATGAGCACACTCCTTGTGTTAAGGGAAATGGTCCTGACCATATTTTTGATTTAGAATTGTTTCCCAACTATTCTAAACAATCTTGTGAGAATGTTTCAGCTGGAACAGGTACTCAAAGTGATTCAGACGATGATCAGACATTTGAGTTGCCTAGACCCATACCAAATTCTCCAAGAAGGAATGAAGATCAAGCTCCCACCACTGAAAGCCCTGAAAGCCTAAATCTCTCAGGAAACAATGGAGCTTCAACTAGTTGTCAGCAAAATGAGAATCAACTCTCATCAAATGACAACTCCATATCTCAACACCAAGCTCATGAAGATAGTTATCTGGAGGATCAGGAAGCTGATGATACTATCTTACAGCAAAACATCATTGATGCTGTCACTCATTCATTCCATCAATCTTCATTGAATGAAAGAGAGTCATCAGCTGGAACCCATGATGATAATCCTGATCTAAATCAGTCAAACCTGGATTTATCAATGCAATTAGATGCAATTCCAAGGATCAGGATTCATAGAAATCATCCAGCTAAAGACATCATTGGAAAAGCTTTAGAAGGTGTGAGAATAAGGAGACAGACTCAGAATGGAAATGTCTACCTATACTCATGCTTTCTATCTCAAAAGGAACCTAAAAAGGTGGAGGAAGCCCTCAGGGACAACAACTGGGTTGAATCAATGCTAGAGGAATTGCTTCAATTCAAGCGACAAAAGGTGTGGAATCTATGTCCATTACCTCCTGGTCAAGTCCCTATTGGCATAAAATGGGTGTTCAGAAACGAAAGAGATGATAGAGGTTTGATTATCAAGAACAAAGCAAGACTTGTAGTTCAAGGATACACATAAGAGGAAGGGATAGATTACATTGATGTCTTTGCACCTGTTGTAAGACTTGAAGCTGTAAAAATCTTTCTTGCCTTTGCTGCATCCAAGAATTTCACAGTGCATCAACTTGATGTCAAATGTGTATTCTTGTATGGGGATATTGATAGAGAGATCTATGTGTGTCAGCCACCTATTTTTAAAGACCCACAGCACCCCCACTATATGTGCAAACTAGATAAAGCTCTCTATGGATTGCATCAGGCACCAAGGCTGTGGTGTGAGACATTGTCTCAATTTCTTCTCAGAAATGGCTATACCAGAGGCACTATAGACAAGACATTGTTCAGAAGAAGATCAGGAAAAGACATGTTGCTAGTTTAAGTCTATGTTGATGACATCATATTTGGTTCCTCAAATGACCAAATGTGTAAAGACTTTGAAAGCATCATGAGGAAAAAGTTTGAAATGAGTTCTACGGGAAAAATGGATTTCTTCCTAGGAATTCAAGTGAAGCAAATGGAAGATGGCTTCTTCATAAATCAATCTATGTATGTCAAGGACATCTTAGAGAGATTTGATATGAAAGATTGTAAACCAGCTAAGTTACCAATACAAAGAAATCACAACCTTTGTCCTGACTCTGAGGGGGAAGATACTGATCAGTATCAGTACAGGGCAATTATTGGATCTCTGATGTATCTCACTGCCAGCAGACCTGATGTCATGTTTGCTAAATGCATATGTGCAAGATATCAAGTTGCTCCTAAGGTGTCTCACCTTATTGCTGTCAAGAGAATACTTTGATACCTCAAAGGTGCTCCTAAACTAGGCCTCTGGTATCCTAAGTACAAGGACTTCAATCTCTACGGTTATACTGACAGTGATATGGTGGCTGCAACATCAACAAGATATCCACATCAGGAGGATGTCAATTTTTTAGTGGAAGGATCATCTCCTAGCAATGCAAGAAGCAATCATGTGTATCTACATCAACTGCTGAGGCCGAATACATAGCTGCTGCTAGCTGCTATGCTCAAATTCTATGGATTCAAAATCAGATGTTAGATTATGGCTTCAACTTTATGGAAACTCCTATCCACATAGACAACAAGAGTGCTATCTCAATCACTGAAAATCCAGTCAAGCACTCTAATACAAAGCATATCGATATCAGGTATCATTTTATTAGAGATATTAATGAGAAACATCTGATTAAGTTAGTCAAAGTTGATTCAAATGAACAATATGCTGATTTGTTCACCAAAGCCTTTGATGAACAAAGATTTAAATATTTAATTACGACTATTGGGATGATAAACATTGACTAATTCCTTTGAACAATATGTTAAGTCAAACTTGTCTACTTTACAATCTAAGCCCTGTTACATTAAGTATTTCTTCAAAAATTTTCAAAGTGTAAACTCTTCTGAAGAGAAATTTACACTCGGAAGATAGTCTCAATCTTCTTCCGATTTCTCTTATCCAGATATATCTTCCGAATAGAATTATGCCTCGGAAGAAAAATTAATCATAGATTATTTCTTCATAAGGCATATTTCTACTTCTACGAAAGCACATTTTCACTTCGGAAGCAAAAAGTATTTATGACAAATTTTGCTTCAGAAGCAGATTTGGCTTCAGAAGACACTCAGGAGAGAGAATCTTAACAGTTCTATTTGAATCCTTTATTAACGGAAGAATACTTTTTAAAATTGTAACCGAAACACTTTGGGCCCACTCTGCAAAAGGTAAGATTTTATGGAAGATTGTAGGTATAGTTTTAATAAAACATCCTTACCGCCCCAGTCAAATCAGCCGTAACTGTCATTCCACCTTATCGGTTTGATTTTTTTACTTCACTTAAAAAGGATTCCGCCCATTCTTTCCACTTTCTTTACCACTGTAAAAACTCAAATACTCTGTTTCCATTATCTTCTTCGAACTCAATTTCCCTCTTTCCGAAAATTTTCAAGCAATGGCTCTCAATCCCCAACACAATCAAATTGCCATTCTCGATTCCTCTTTGGATGATGATTTCACTCAGATCATCCAGTTTCTCACACAATCAGTATACCTTCCCGCTCACCATAAACCCTGTCATCTATTCTAACCATATGTCTATTTTTGGAGAAATGGTCAAAACACAATCATAAACATTGAGAGGGTAATTCAATCGAGAGTCTGTGGACAAGAAATAGTGGTAAGTGAAACCACTATCAGAGAACATTTGGAACGTCATGACGCTGAAGCCCTAACTGAATTTCCAAGATCTGATTTGGAAGATACATATGTTCAAATGGGCTATAGGGGTGATGTGAGTAAGTCCACTGTATACAAGTTTAACTTCTCTTACAACTGGAAATTCTTACTCCACATCATTCTTCATAGTCAATCAAACAAATCAGGAGGTCAGGATCAAATCCCTTATGAACTAGGCTGTCTAGTTCATGGGTTGGTCAAATGCCTGAGGTTTAACTATTCCAGGTTTGTTCTGAATAATCTAAGGGGAGACCTCATCAAGAACACATTCTACATGTATCCCCGCTTTATTCAGCACATCATCAACTGTGAGCTCGACCTGGATAGACTAGAATACAAGGATATTCTAGTAGTTCCTCACATGAAGCCTGGGATCTTCTGAATGCTGAAGAAGGTATCATCCAACTTCACTGGGAGATTCACTCCTCTCCTACTAGGTATGCTTGAGCCTATGGCTCCTGGTGACATCCCTGATTAACCCACAGGTGATGAACCCACACCAGCTATCACCCTTTCACTCCAAAAGGCCTCCCTACCTATTAAAAGCCTTTATCACAGACGTTCCAAGCGAACCCTTATTCAATCTACTCTGATTGAACAAGCCCCCTTTGTTCAACCCAAAAGGCTAGAGTGGAACAAAGGGCTCCCACTCAGCCTGAGGTCTCACTATTCCCTTCAATTGACCTCAATATCAGTGTTGTGTCTCCTCAGTCTGAACCTGATGAGTCCATTACCCAAGCCTCAAGCCCTCAGGATGAGTCCCAACACTCACCTGAGCAGCCAAAGAGGGACAGCCACATCACTGGCTCAGAGCCATTAGATGTTGACCAAGGTCCTGGGTCATTAGGCATAACCTCTATATCCTTTACTGACCTTTTAACCCACACTGATGATGAGTCTATGTTCTATCATGGCTATGAAGTTGATCTGCCACACCAACTTTTAGATCAACAGAGCCAAGAACAACCTCTGATCTCTGACCCACATCAGTAACCTATCACTGAGGTGAGTCCCATCGCTATGCAGGGGACTCATGTAGGCTTAGCTGCCACTACTGAGAGTTTCTCATTAAGCTCTCAGGACAGTGGTAACATCAATGAGACTGAGTCTACGGCAACTTTTCCCATTGACATCTTTGAAAGAGATGACTTTAAGCAAGGGTATCCAGGGCGCCAAGAAACCACCACTGGTGATGAGGATGTACATACGAGGTATGTTGTCTCATCTGCCCATGATTCTTAAACTGAAGATGAGGGAAGTCTGAAACTCATAATTCAGTACTTGCTTTCTAAGGTCTCAAACCTTGAATCTAAGGTTAGGATCCTAGAAAACAGGTCTGTCACTCAGCAACTTGAGATTGAAAATCTCAAGGCCAAACTAGCTGAGACACAGATTGAGAAGTCTGTCAGACATGTACCCGCTCAGGTTTCTTTAAGTTCCTCCTCTAGCTCATCTACTTCTCAAGATGATGCTACCAAAAAGGGGGAGAATGTACAGAAGCAAGCTCATGAGGAACCTCAAATTTCTGGGGACCTCAATCTCTGGCACTCATAACATTATTCTCCCCTTACCCTCCACAAAAGCAATCATATACTGTCTTCCCACAACCACCTCCTTTAATGTTTCAAGTGGACCCAAGGATGCTTATCAATCTTCACAATCTCTTCACACAATTCCTAATGAGCTCCTCACTTGAACAACCATCCCCAGATTTTGCAACCACCTACTTTGGAGAAGAAGAAATCCAAAGCTTTAGTGTACCACCTACCACTCAGGTGGAAGTTGGTCAACCTAAGGTAACTATGGAACCTGAGATTTAATTCGAAGGGGAAATAGGGACTGATGGCCCAGCAACTACCTTAGTTGGGACAGTTGGTACAACTACTATAATTTCTTCCGAAGCAGAAATTCAAGCTATGGAAGCAATTGCTAGATTATCATCTTTGCCCGATAATCTCACAGAGCCCATTCTTGATCTAGCCTCCATGGTGAATAGTGAGGACTTCCTTACAACTCCTATTCTTCCATAGAAAAACAATGATCAACCAAGACCTTCTTAACCCCAACCCTCTCAACCTCAATCCTTAAAGCTAGAATCTCCAAAAAAAGTATCTCCTTATGACTACAAAGGAAAGAGGAAGATGACTGAGGAGGAACTTCTTGAGGATGAGAGAATAAACAAGCTAAGGAGAAAAGGTATGCTACCTACTGAGAAGTTGTTGGCTGCAAGCAGTAAAGCAGTAGCAACATCTCAGGAAGCCATCAATGAGAAGAAAAGGCTGGAAGTAATTGACAAGCTTATCAGCCTAGGAGTAGCAAATGTAGAAGCGCTACTACTCCCACTTGATGAGCTCATCAAGTTGGAAGAGGCAACTTTGCTGAAAAGAGAAAAGGAGCATGCAGCAAAGTTAGCCAAAAAGGAGAGAGAGCTAGAAAGATAAAAGAAGATCAGATAGGAAGAAGAGGATAGAGAGGATAACCTTCTTATGCTTAAGAGGTTATTCTTAAGAGGAGCTGAGCCCTCATGACAATGAGACAATCCTACTTCTCATCAATAGAGAACAAGATCAGATCAGCAAGGAGAGGAAGAGGGCTGCTAGGGAGAAAGCCAAGGAGAGGAAGAAGAAAGAAGAAGAGGCCAAGCTTGCAGCTGCCAAGAAGGTAGGAGATAAGGCCTGGATGAAGGCTTATCTCAGAGCACATGGATTCACTGGCAGGCAGGTTGGTCCCATGTCAGAGAAAACACTACAGCGACATGTCAGTGATATCAAGGCTGACATTCGCTTAGGAAGAAGGAAGGAGGTGTCCTAAGGGATATAGAGAGTGGAACCCAGACCAACTCCTAAATCCAAACCACAACCACAGTCCATACCAGGTAAGCCTATACCCTTTTCCTTCCCCCATCAAAACAGAACCCATCACTTAACCATACACCCCTAAACCAACACCATCCATCCTACCCTTACCAACTTCCTCTGCCTCGCAATAACCACCACCACTACTTCTCATCCTACAACCCAAAACACAACCCAAAACCCAACCGATGTCCAAACCATTCTCTGAACCATCTAAACCTCCAACCTTAGAGGAGATTGGGGAGATCAAAAGGAAACTCACTAATTGCTCTAGAGTGAGTAGCATCTCTTATGATGATGGGATCATCACTATCAAATACATTGATGGATCACTAAGCTCCATTACAAGAGATGCCTTCCTAGATCTTCCCAGAGAAATTCTACACCGGTCACTTAGTCTGATGGCCTTAAACTCTGGGTCCTTGAATGATGATGAAAGAGACTAAGAAGAAGATTGGTATCCATTTTGGACACTAGGAATAGAGACAGACTATCAAGACAACTTCTAGTTCCTAGACAAAGAATTGTCCAATGGAGTTTTGAAATACCTTCCCACGACTTTGTTGTCGAGAGGGAGAATAGAGAGGTAGACAGGTTAACTGCCTCTTCTCTACTACACTTAAGCAGATTTGACATTGCTGAGTTAGCAGAGAGACCATTCACCAATCCATCTAACTCTTCTTTAGCTGCTCATATCAGAAGACACATTGACAGCCTGCATCTTGCCGAACTTAACAAAAGGCAAGAGCTGAAGAGGAGTTGAAAGGTAAAAAGAAACTGAGTGTAGTTTTGGTAGCCTCGGCCTAGAGGGAGTTCGTTGGATTTATTAAGGCTGGTGCAACCAAAACAACACTTAGAAGAAATCTGCACAACTAAGGAATGTCTTCCGAAGGCATTGCTGCAACTTCCGAAGCTTCTGAGATAATCTTCCGAAGAACTTCCGAAGGACGAACTCAGTCATTCGAGACTAAGAAGTTCTCCTTCCGAAGAGGACACTTAGAAGAATGAAGATAAAGTCTACCGAAGACTAAAGCCTCGGAAGAAGCTGTGTCTTCCGAAGTATAAAATGCTTCGGAAGAACTTACTCTTCCGAAGTTGTTTTACCTTCGGGAGAAGCACAGTATGAACCACTGGAAAAAGCATGGTCCGACTTACACTTGCTGCCTACTCTGATCTTCTGCAAAGATGCTTTCAACGCTCGTGTGTTTGACCTTACCTTTGTCCAATGTTCACCATTCCTTAGTAGGTGCAGTTGCCACCTTTAGTGGTTGACCAAATGGTAAGTCATGGACCTGTCATGACTACCAAATCTTAGATATATTTTATCTAAGATACCTTACCTCTTACAATGTAGTATCTGTATAGTAGTAAGTCCCAACATGTTATCTACGTATAACAAGCTGTAGATAGTAGTATATATAGTCGCTCATTGTAACTTAGTATCCATGCTTCTGCATGAGTCTTGTAATACTTAGTTGAGAGATAATATATATAAGTATCTTGAAAAACTTCTCTTGTTCTTACTTATTATATTATTATCAACTAAGTTCTTGATTCTGCAATTCATCTTTGAGTAATACCTGGTAAGTTTGAGAGAAATACTAAGTGTTGTGAACCCGTATCGATCCTGCAATAGTGTTACAAATTATTTTAGTACCCAAAATATATACGTGAAAATAATCTAAATTAATTAGAAAAACCTGAATGCATTAATTGACTTACTATTAACAAACCATCAAGACTAAAAATATATAATTATAAATATATCATCTGAATAACTAAATCAGTTTTAGAAAGAAAATTTAAAAATATAAAATATGTATAAATTTCCACACTGCAGCTAATACTACACAATACAACCAATACTACACAAAACTAAACTCAAACCCACCCCCCCCCCCCCCCCCCCCCCAACCCTCCTTTCACTATATCTCCTTAAAATATCTTTGACTTTGGTCATAATTATGAATTACTCTTTTTGTGAAGCCATTGTAGAGGCGATTAAAGGCACGTGCTTACCATACCACAAATAAAAGTTTCATTTCCTCCCTTGAACAATGTAGCTTAGAAACCCCAACACAAATTCAAATCATAAGAAGCAACCTTCCCTTCACTTTACACAAACCTAAATAAACACACCCCACCATCTCCAGCATCCCATCATTTTTCAAGTTTATTTCTACAAAATCTAGTGTATTTGAAGTGTCATTGTTAAATATCAAGTGATTTTTGAAGCTTTTAAGCTTCTTACAACATTCTTTTCACTCTTTTGCTTGAATTAAGTGAGAACTCTTCTTGTTCATTATATATCTTTATTTTACCATGTTTACCAATCTATAAATTCATATATAATTATCTTTATCCACGAAGTTATTTTGTTGTAAATGGTGTTTTTACAAATAATTGGTTACAATATTGATATTACATCCAACACATACTAACATGAACAAAATAATACCTCCTTGCCTTAAAAACTAAATATTCATGAGGTTATGTTTGACTAAATTGTTAGTTGGTGATTTTACAAAAGCTTTAAATGTGTGTTACAAGAAAGGCTTCAAATAGGTTAGGCTATATTTCTGAGTTTTCGTAGTTTGCAAGTATTATTATGGACATTGAGGTGACCTACAAATTATAATTACGTATAATGTTATATTAATTATGTTACCATGAAGAGTTGAGTTATGATAAGTTGACTAAGGTGACAAATAAATTAAATATCCTGACATGAGACTTTAAATATAAAATTAAGGATTTCATAAATTTAGGTATTATGTGAGTTTAAATGTGGCTTAAAATAATAGGTAGGGTTATAGTACAATGAGTATTTACTCTAAAAAGGCTTAAAAGAATTGTGTGCTTGACATGGGTCCTATTATTATTTAAAAAAGAATGACATTTTGGTCATTGTGTCAAATACATTAGCTCATTGTGTCTAATACGTTTATTGTGTCCAATATTAGTTGGTTATGTCATGTATTTTTCATCATTCGTTATATATATTCGTCATTATGTTTTATGTTTTAGATAATTTATGTATTTTTATCATTGTTTTTATAGATTATATAAAGTTACTATATCATTTTGTTTTACATTTAAAGTATATCTTGTGTACTTCTAATTGTACAATAAAATGATAGATAATAAGTTTATATAAGCTATAAAAACAATGACAAAAATAATACAAAATGATCTCAAACGTCAAATATAACGATAAATACTTATAACAAATGATGTAAAATATATGACACAATGTACTAATATATGACATAATGAACGCATAATACACAATAAGTTGACATATTTAACACAATGACCAAAATGCTCTCATCTTTAAAAGAATAGAAGAACACGTATCAAGCACAATATTTCTAAGACTTTTTAAATTAAACATATTTTTTACTATAACTCTACCCAATTACTATGAAATAATAAAATATTAATATACCCTTCTCTATTTTAAAGGTTAAAATGATCCCATAAAAGTAAACATCTTAAAATGTTTTACTTCAAAAACTACAAACATTGATCATAATCAAATCAAAGGCTAGGATTTAGTTTAAAGGCTTGGTAATCATGGTGATATTAAGCAAATATTAATACGCTACATCTACACTCAAGAACGCAGCAAAGCGCGGGTCAAAAACTAGTGTAATTTAAAGTATAAAACTGTTTAACATAGGATAGTGAAATTTAGTAAAACCCAATATAATAGAATAAATTTAAAACTTTATAATCTATGTGATTGTTTGCTGTATTCTTGATTTCTTAGAATAAGAGAGCTTTCTTATGATCCTTCCATATATATATGTGTATATTTAAGTTAAAATTTTACTAAAAAAATTAGTAGTCTAGTAAGTTTAGGAATGTAATGTAGGGTGAGAAAGAAAAACTACATTCAGTTTCAAGTATGACTATTGCAAACCCCAAGGTCACTAACAACAATTGGCATTAAGTTTCGAAGTCGAGATATGAGAAATCGATTTAGAACATGAATCAGCAATGTAGAAATCAATAATTATATTTAATTATATTTTATACAATCTTGAATTCACTTTATAATCGAAGAAGCACCTTATGTTTTAAGGAAGAATATTATTGTCATTATGAGTGCATTAAAGAGTTTACCATGGATTATAACCAAAATAAAATGTGAAAACATGCTAGTGAAAACATGTTGAAAAAGAAATGTGAAAACAATTGAAGCAAAAGAAAGAAACTTCGAAACCAATTGAAGCAACAAGAAAGAAACTTCGAAAATGCAGGATTGATGTTAGTCTCTCAACATAATATTTTCTCTCAAACTCACTAAGTTTCACTCTTGATGATCAAGAATCTCAAACTAAGTTGATGATAATATACTAAGTTAATGAACACAAGAAATGGTTTTCAAGATACTTGTATATATTATTTCTCAACTCAGTGTTTACAAGACTCTTGCAAAGCATGCATAGTGAGTTACATTGAGAAACTATATATACTACTATGTACAGCCGGTCATACTTTGAAAACCAGCTGGAACTTACATCTAAACAAATACTACATTGCTAGACATAAGATATCTAAGATAAGATACTATCCTAGATTAGGTAGTCATGATAGGTCTATGACTTACCTTTTGTTACCTACTAAAATTGGTAACTGTACTAACTGATAGAGGTGAACAATAGAATAAAGTATGGTCAACTGCATGGGCGTGGGAAAATGCCATGTAGTATATATCAAACTTGTCAATCAGACTATACTTATGTCCATTGGTCCATAGTTAGTTCTTCCGAAGGTGAAATGGCTTCGGAAGAGTAAAGTCTTCCAAAACCATTTATACTTCGGAAGAGTTAACTTCTTCCGATATTTAGCAAGTCTTCATGACCTTTATTTTGGAATGCTTTTGTCTTGAATCTTCCAAGTGTTGCACTTCGGAAGGAGAACTACTTAGTCTCAGAAGACTTAGTTCTTCCTTTGGAAGTTCTTCATCCTTAAGCTTCGGAAGATCTTTAACTTTGCTTCGGAAGTGCATTTCTGTCTTCGGAAGCCTTTGCTCAGTTGCACTCAAAATATTCTAAGTGTAGTTTTGGTTGCACTAGCCTCATATGATCCAACAAACTCCCTAGGCTGATGCTACCAAAACTTCACTCTCCTCTTCTTCTCAAAACTTTAAGCACCAATGAAAGAAGATACTTGTTAGTTCTTTGTTCTTTCCAGAAGTAGTGTTATGAAGCTTGTACAGGTCATTGGTGGATAGGAGATCCAGTCTGTTATGGTGAATGACATGTACCCTTTGTTGTGGCCCTCCGAAGAGAGTTAGTTTATAGGAATTATAGTCATATTCCCGTCTGACTATGGACTCTGAAGTAGTGACTTGAACCATTTGAAGGAATGAACTTCCTTTAGTAGTGAAACTTTCTTCTTTATCCTTTCTCAGCTTCAACTCCTCTTCAATTCTTGCCTTCTTTGTTAACTCAGCAAGATGAAGACCGCCTAGATGATTTTTGATATGATCGGCTTCTTAGGAGTTTGAGGGATTGGAGAATGGCTTCTCTGCTAACTCAAGAATGTCAAACCTGCTTGAGTGTAGTAGAGATGGTGTGTCAAGTTTATTGATTGCACTATTCTCTCTTTCCACACAAAGTTGTAAGAAGAGTCATTAAACCTCCATTGGATAATCTTTTTCCTAGGAATGAGGGGTTTGTTTAGCAATTTATCCCCTCTCCTGGTATGCAGTAGAGTCACCAGTTTTCTTCTCAACTTCTCTTTCTTCTTTGAGGGAATCAGAGTTTGTAGCCAAGAGTTAAAGAGCTTGGTCAAGTGTTCCTCTGGGCAGATTAAGGAATGCATCTCTTATGAGGGAACATAAAGATCTATCAATGTATCTTAGAGTTATGGACTCTTCCTCACAAGAGATGTCGCTCAGGGTTGTGCAGCTGATGAGCTTTCCTTTGATCTCCTTGAATTCTTCTAAGGTCAAAGGTTTAGATGGTTCAGAGGATGGCTTCTGTAGTTATTGGGTTTTGGGTTATGTTCTGGGTTTCAGGATGAGTAATGGTGTGGTCGTTGAGTAGCAGTGGATGATGATGGAATTAGGGTTGATGGCGTAGGTTCAGGGATGTAGGGTTCAGTAATGGGTTCGGTTTTGATAGGAAAGGGAAGAGGTGTGGCTTAGGTTTTGTTAGTTGTGGCTTGGGCGCCATCTTTTGACAATCTGAGTTTAGTGCACCTCTTTCCTTCTTCCTAAGCGAATGTCAGCTATTGACATATCAGGGTCCTCTCTGACATGGGTCCTACTTGCTTGCCATCGCTAAGATAAGTCCAGGCTTTGTCTCCCCTCTTGGCAGCCATAAGTCAGACCTTCTCCTTGCAGCCTTCTTCCTCTCCTTGTTGATATGATCTTGTTCCTAAAAACAAACAAGATCGTCTCCTTTTCATGCGGAGTGCTTCCTCCTCCTTTTACAGTAGGTTTGCCTTTTCAGCTTATAAGCTCATCAAGTGGGAGTAGGAGAATTTCCTCATTGCCTACTCCTAGATTGATGAGCCTATCAATCACCTCCACTCTTCTTTTATTGTTGATAGACTCTTGAGTTGTTGTTGCTGCCCTACTGCTTGCAGCCAGTAACATCCCAGAGGTGAGTCTACCTTTTCTCTTCAGCTTTTTCAACCTTTCTTCTTCTAAAATCTCTTTAGCAGTCATCTTCCTTTTTCCTTTAGGATCTGAGGAAGGTTTATCCTTTAGAGATTCTGGTTTGGATGATTCAGGTTGGGAAGAGTGAGGTTGAACTTGTGATGTTGGAGAGAGAAGGGTTTTTTTGAAGTCCTCACTGTTACCTTAAAGGCTAGATCAAGAATGGCCTCTGTGATAAATAGATCATCAGAAAAAAATGATAATTCAATAATCCCTTATTTTCCCTTCGAAGTCAATCTCAGGTTCAATAGGGACCTTAGGTCGACCAACTTCTTTCTCAGGGGTAGGTGGTGCACTCAAACTTTGAAGCTCTTTAGCTCCAAAGTAGGCTACTGCTATGTCTGGTGAGTGTTGTCAAGTGAGGAGCTTATAAGAAACTTGGTAAGAATTTGTGAAGGTCAATAACCATCCTAGGATCCACTTAAATTTCAATGGGAGGTGGCTGTGGGAAGATAGTTTTGGAGTGTTATGGTGTAGGATAAGTTGAGGATGGAGTTAAGACGACCAAGGTGAGATCCTCATCTATTTGTCTCTATACATTCTCCCCTTTTGGTTGCATCATCCTTAGAAGTAGATGAGCTAGAGGTTGAACTTAAAGAGACCTGAATCGGTACATGCCTAAAAGGCTTCTTGACCTGTGTCTCAGCTAGTTTGGCCTTGAGACTCTCAATCTCAAGTTGTTGAGTACCAGACCTGTTTTCTAAAGTCCTAACCTTGAATTCAAGATTTGAGACTTTAGAAAGCGAATACTGAATGCTTAGTTTCAGACTTCCCTCATCTTCTTTAGAAGAATCTTGGGGATATGAGATAGCATACCTAGTATGTTCATACTCACCATCAGATATGGTGTCTTGGCACCTTGGTTTCCCTTATGAACTGATATCTTTTCAGAGATATTAATTGGCAAGGTTGTCGTAGACTCAGCCTCAATAATGCTATCACTATCCTTAGAGATCAATGAGACACTCTCAGTAGTGGCAGTTGAGTCTACATGAGTCCCCTCCACACCTGTGGGACTCACCTCAGTTTGGCTTAACTGATGTGGGCTAGAAGTCAGAGGTTCCCTAGGGCTCAGTTGATCTGGAGAGTGGTGTGGTAGATCAACATCATGGCCCTAAGGAAACATGAAATCCTCATCAGATTGGGTTAAAAGGTCAGTGATGAATATATCAGTTATACCAAATGACCTGGGACCATGGTCAACATCTAATGACGTTGTGCCAATAATGTGGATGTCCCTTTGTGGCCGCTCAGGGGAGTGTTGGGACTCACCCTGAGGGCTTGAGGTTGGGAAATAGGCTCATCAAGTTGAGACTAAGAAGACTCAACACTGATATTAAGGTCAATGGTGGAGGATGGTTGGACCTCTAGCTGAGTAGGAGCCCTGTGTTCCACTCTAGCCTTTTTGGATTGAACCGGAGGGATTTGTTCAATCAGAGTAGATTGAACAAGGGTTCGTTTGGGGCTTCTTTGGTAAGTGATTTTGATAGGGTGGAGGGAAGTATTGGCTGTGAAGTGGTGGTGACTGGTGTGGTTCATCACCTGCTAGACCTGCAGGGATGTCACCAGGAGCCATAGGCTTAAGCATACATGGAAGTAGTTGAGTGAACCTTCTAGTGAAGTTTGTGGATATGTTCTTCAGCATTTGGAAGATACCCGACCTCATGTGAGGAATTACTAGAATATTTTGCATATTCTAGTTTGCCCTGATCCAGCTCATAGTTTATTATGTGCTGAATAAATTGGGGATACATGTAAATGTATTCCTGATAAGCTTTCCTCTCAAATTATTCAGCACAAATCGAGAGTACTTGAACCTTAGGCCTTTTACCAACCCATGAACGAGGCAGCCTAAATCATAGGGCATTAGATCTGAACCCCTGAATTTGTTTGACAAGCTGTGTAGAATGATGTGGAGCAAGTACTTCTAGTTGTAAGAGAAGTTGAATTTGTAAACTATAGACTTGCTCATATATCCTCCGTACTCCATTTTGGTGTAAGCGTCTTCTAATCAAGTTTGGGAAATTTAGTGGGGGATCCTGTGTCATGGAGTTCCAGATGGTCTCTTAGGGTGGTTTCACTCTGATTTCTTGTCCAAAGAATCTAGACCGAATAACCCTTTCATTGTTGAGTATGTCATTTTGACCATTGGCGCAGAAGTTAGCCATATGGTTTGAATAATGGTGGGGTTAACTGTTAGAGCGGGAAGATATACAAACTGGGTCAGGAATTGGATGATTAGTGCAAAATCAACATCCTTAGAAGAATCAAGGATGGTGACTTGGCTGTGTTGAGGGCTTAGAGTCATTGTTCTAAGGTACTTGAGGGAATTTGAAATTTGAAGGAGATAATGGAAATGGGTATCTAGGGCTTTTACCATGGTAAAGAATTTAGAAAAGAAAGTCAGAATCTTTTTATATGTGGGGTGAAAGATCAAACTGATAAGGTGAAGTGACACTATGCGGCTTGATTTGATAGGGGCAGTATGTTGATACATTATGTTCCTAGTTTACGTACTTAAATGTAAAAGTCTTTCGTTTCTTACATATATGTAATGCAGTTACTTAATGAAATATGATATGCGTTGTGATGTTTATTTGTCTTTGCTTATATCATATTATTATTTTATTTAGTATTACTCAGATGTATGAATATTATATATAGGTTTAAGGTTGTTGTATTTGGTTCTGAGTCAATAATGATTCAGAAATGTGTTCAACTTAATCGGGTGGTTATTCATGCTAATGGACCATACTTACGGATCATACGCACGAATGAACCATTCTTATGGACCAGTCGCACGACTAAACCAGGAGACTGGATCAGTCGTATGACTGAGATATAAGATTGACTCAGTCGCATAACTGAACCTTCAGTCGTGCGTATGAGTCAAACACATGAGTCAGTCGCACGACTGAACCATGCTAATGGCTCAGTCGTACGAATGGATTCTGAAAACCTATAAATACCACATAATTCGTGGAAAAACGAAACACTTCAAATACTATCATACCCTAGCCGTCCAGAGCGTCCCAGTTCGTCCATCCAACTTCATAGTTCGTTCCTGATCGATTCCAACCTATTCTTAACGTTTGTTTAATCGTTAGATCGATCAGGTTGTCATTCTCACTGATTGGATCACTAATCAAATAGAATTCCGCGCTATTTGATCTGGTCTCACACAGAATCAGTTAGTACTCCGTAAGAAAACGGTCCTAACAAGTGGTATCAGAGCTTTGGCTCGTGATTTTGCGTGGATTCAATTAGTTTTGGTGTTATAATTAACGTTTTTAATCAAAAGATTCATTTTTTGCTTCAAAACGTGTTGTTGACAAGTGCATGAGTTAAAGTTTCGACTTTCATCATACGGCAGATTAGGATTCCTGAAAAATTCGTATTTTGTGTCAAAGTGTTCAAAATTCGACTTTTTTCAAACACAGCAGCCTCAGTCGCACGATTGGATCAATCATATGACTGAATCCCATTCGCATATTCCAATCGCACGACTGGACTCAGTCATATCATTCATTCGCACGATTAAGCTATTCCAGTCGGTTGAGCTCAATCGTCCTCTTCATTCGCATGACTGATCCAATAGCACGATTGAATTCATTCACATCCTTCAATCATACGATTGACCCAGTCGCCTTGCTCAATCGCACGATTAAATCTATCTTGTTTTAAGTTTATCAAGTTTCAACCCATGGAAGACCAGTTTGCTGCTTTCACTACCGGTAAAGACTCGCACATCCAGAATCTTCTTCTTCTGAAAAATGAGATAGGGAATCACAACAAACTGCCAAAGTTGTTGACGTTGGATGAATACCCATAGTGGAAGCAGTAGTTGAGACATACTTGAATGGAGTAGACCCTAATCTATGGAAGGCTATTGAGACTGGTTATAATGTACCAGTCAGTGCTAATGAGGTGAAGTTGACTCTGGGGGGGTATGAACGAAGTTCAGAAGGTTCTGCATAACGCTGAAAAGAAAGCTTATGCACTGTTGACTCAGTCGATACCTAAGGATATTCCATGAATTCTCGGAGAACAAGCAGTCGAAGAAGTTATGGGAAGCATTAGAAAAGAGACACGATGGTAATGCAACCTTGAAAGCGTTGAAGGCTAAAGGTCTCAAAAAGGAATTTGATAATTTCTCTTCAATAGGGAATGAGAGCTTAGATGACATCATTGATAGATTTTGTCAATTTATGAGTGAGTTGCATACTCATGGCGTGACTACATCTATAGAAGATAAAGTTTCAAGCTTTGCTAATGGTCTGCTAGACAAATAGGATCCAGTTGTGTCTAATCTGAGACAGAATGACACTGTTGCTACTTTAGACATAAATGATTTCATCTTGAAGTTAAGGTAGGAAGAACTACGACTGAAATACAAGTCTAAGAAAGGATCCTACGCTCAGAATCCTTCACTGTACAATTCTGTTCCTTCTCCGGCTTCATCAAGCGCACCTCTACAAACTGCGTTTGTGTCTAATTCATCTGCTCCTTCCCAAAGCAGTTCCTCGGGAAGCGAATCGTCAGGTTCATCTAAAACTCAATACATTGTCCCTGATTCCAACTCAACTAAGCTGAAGACCGAGAATCTCGAAAATGTTACTGTGGAAGTTGCCAAAGAGCACATGGATCTTCTAGTAGCAGTTGTTCAGTCTTATGATGGGTTAGTCGCTAGGAAGAATGGAAATTGTCATCTCGCTGACGAGGACTACGAGTAGGTGGCTGAGACTGAGTTGGAGCATATGGATATAATGTGGGCTTTGGCTAGTGCAGTTAGGAGAGCCAAAAAGTTTGTTAAGAAGACGAGGTAGAACTTGGTTACCATTAAAGACACTACATTTGGGTTGATAAAACCAAGGTCACATGCTTCAACTGTGGAGAAAAGGGGCACTTGAAACGTAAATGCGTAAAGCCGAAAAAACTAGTAATGGCAACCCTTTTCCTTCAATCAACCGTCAAGACAAAGAGAAGATTGGGGCATCATCAAGTAAAGAGTCAAAAGCTATGGTCGCTCAGGGCAATGAAGGACAAGACTGGTCCTCCGATTTGTATCTTAGGGAGAATCAAATGTAGCATTAGTTGATGATTTGGATGATGGATCTGCGAGTGAGGGAGACATCATAGCTGAGCATGCACGTTCAGATATTGAAGAAGCTATGGATGTTGTAGATCATCTTGTTGAAGAAGAATTGAGTACTGCAAACTCAGAATCTCCAGTTATCGAAGACTCTGAATCTGCACTTCTGGCTGACTCGTCTAGTTCCACACAGGTATACTCTAAAGACGAATTGTTTGATAAACATGCTTGTGATAAATGTGATAAATTTAGAGAAAGCATTAACTTAAAATTTGCTAGGTTATTAAAACACAATGATAATCTGGTAGATGATCTAAAACTCTGCACTGAAGCAAACCGTGTTTTAAAACAAAATGAGTGCAGTTTTAAAGAAAAGATAGAACTGCGAGGGAAACAACTAAGGGAACCGAGGTTGTTGCCCTAAATCAATCAAATGACATTAAGTTCTATTTAACTACATTAGAGAAAATTAAAAAGGAAAAGCAGTGTTGCAAGTCGAAGTTGAATCTTTAAATCAAAAACTGCATAGTTTAGCAAGTTCCTCTCACATAGTTCAGAACTTAGTTAAAGAACGTAACAGTGGAGAAGGTCTGGGATATAAAGTAGTACCACCACCACATCCAATCCTTTTAAAAACTAAATGTAGATCAATAAATAATAACCCGGTTAAGGATCATGTAGTGACTACTCCTCTGGTCAGTGATCCAGAGTCCACAGGTAAACCTGTGCAGTCTGTCACTGAACAGAAGGCTACTACTTCGGGATTGAAAGATAAAGTGCTTATAGAGGATTTTTGCGATAAAATTCAAAAGGATAATGTTGGGTTGGATTCACAAACATCTACTTCAGAACCTAAAATTCTAAACCAACAAACCCTAAACGTGTTAATCATTAAATCCTGATAAAAAGAAAGAAAAAGTGTTCAAAATGTCAAAACAATTAAGTTTGTTAAAGAAGGTGAAGCGTCTAAGAAGGACGAGAAACAGACCAGCTCCCGACCATACTCAACCCCTCACAGAAGTTCTCCCCAACCTGTCGAAGGGAGATCCTACTAAAGTTGTGGAAAACGAGGACATATTTCTCCAAATTTTCCTCGTTATCAGACACCTAAAAGAAAAATTGAACTTTTAATAAAAAACAAAGATTTTTAATGAAAAACAAAGATTTTTCGAAAATAGATCTAATACTCCTCCAAGATACCAAAGGCAACACAGACAAGCTCAAGCGAAGCTGTGTCACCTAAGATTAAACCTAGGATTATTAATGAACCAAAAGTTCAAACCATAATCCAGTCGTCTGTTTACCACAAATAGACCTTGCACAAAACTGGTTTATGGAAAGAAAAATCAAGTAATGTGTATGATAGTGAGGACAAGAAGAAGAAAGATGTGTCCTCGTCCTCTGAAGGTCAGTAGGTTGAGTTCATGATATGTGATATCTCTGGGAAACCCAAGCTAATAAAGGCTTGGGTCCCCAACCTGAACTAATATTTCCATTCATTGTGCAGATTGTCCGCTACATCGCTATCACTAATACCTGGATTATTGATAGTGGGGCTTCCAGGCACATGAACGGGAATTCGTCCTCCTTTTCAACCTCAAGCAAAGTAAAGGGGGACATGTATCTTTCACAGGAAACAAAGGAGGATATATCACCGCTCAAGGCGAAGTAGGAAACAACAAGGTAAAGTTCGACAAGGTAAACTACGTTCAGCAATTGCAAAACAACTTGCTTCCTGTCTCCTAAATTTGTGATAAGGGCTTTATGGTCGTGTTTGATAATAAGAAGTGTTACATACTTAAGAAGGAGTATGTTATTCAAGAGGAGCAGGTTCTAATGTTGGCCTCAAGATATAATGACCTGTATGTCTTGGACCTTTCAAAAGCCTCCACAACTGAGTCTACTACTCAGTGTTTCTTGTCAAAGGCAACTGAAAGGGATTCAGTTTCTTGGCATAGGAGAATGGGACACATTAATCTCAGGAAGATGAATCATCTGGTTCAGAATGATCTGGTGGACGGAGTTACTGTCAAGAACTTCCAGCTCCCAGATTTGTGCGTAGCATGTAAGAAAGGGAAACAGACAAAGAAGTCTCACAAGTCAAAGAAAGTTCATTCTATCAAAACTCCTCTTGAGCTTTTACATATGGATCTGTTTGGCCCTGTCAGCATAAAGAGCATTGCTGGAGATTGGTATTGCTTTGTGGTGAAGGATGATTACTCAAGATTTTCTCTTAGGTGATGTTTCTGAAAGCGAAGTCAGAGACATTTGAATTATTCAAACATCTAGTTACCACATTGGAGTCACTCTACAAGCTGAAAGTAAGGAAAATACGTTTAGACAACGGGACAGAATTCAAGAATCAGTGGATGGAGGCATTCTGTCGAGAGAAAGGGATTGTTCATCAATTCTCTTCTGCCTGCACTCCACAGATGAATGGAGTTGTTGAATGGAAGAATAGGAGCTTGATAGAAACAACAAGGATAATGCTAGCTGACTCAAAACTACCGGTTCAATTCTGGAACGAGGCAGTGGCTAATACGTGCTATACTCTAAATCGAGTCTTAGTGGTCAAACGTCATGGAAAAACTTGTTATGAGTTGCTCCAGAAACGTAAACCTAACTTGTAGTATCTAGAACCATTTGGAGCCCCCTGCATGTTGTTAAAGAAAAATCAGACTGGGAAGTTCTTTGAGAAGGCAGAAGAAGGTATCTTCCTTGGCTACAGTATACTAGACAAAAGCGTTTAACTCAGATGATGTACGATGTTCTAAACACTCCTACTCGAGACTCGACATCCTCGGCTCCATTAGAAGGTACTACTAGACCTTCAGGGGAGAGCTAGAGATAAGTGATACCTCCTCTGATGATGAAGAAGTTGAAACTAAAAATGTGAACCAGGAGGAACAGGTCCCCACTGCTGAAAGTACACCTGCAGCTGTTCATGCAGTAACTAGAACTTCTGAATCTAGTCATTCAACAGCCACAGAAACTGATCCTGTGATTCAAAACCTGGATGATGAAGTAGCAGTTCCCATAACTCCCGGAACTAGGATTAATATGAATCATCCTCTGGACAACATCATCGGGGATCTTTTCTCGGAAGTTTAGACAAGAAATCAACTTTACTCAGCTGACTATGCTGCGGTCATGGAAAAGGGGTACATACACGATGGGGCATATCGATGTTTTGTGTCTCAAGTTGTGCCCAAGTATGTAAGCGAGGCCTTAAAGGATGAGGCATGGGTAGGTGCCATGCAAGAAGAACTCCTACAGTTTAAGAAGTTACGTGTCTGGACACTTGTGGATAGACCAAAAGGTGCAAAAGTGATTGGCACTAAGTGTGTTCTTCGGTGTAAGAAGGATGACCAAGGGGTCATAATCAGAAACAAGGCTAGACTAGTTGTTCAAGGGTTCAGGAAAGTCGAAGGAGTTGACTACAATGAAGTGTTTGAACCAGTGGCCAAGATAGAAGCAATTAGAATCTTCCTAGCCTATGCATCCTTTATGAAGATCAACGTATATCAATTGGATGTGAAAAGTGCATTTCTTCATGGTGAGATCCGTGAAACAGTTTACGTCAGTCAACCGAAAGGATTCGAGGATCCTTATCATCGGGATAGAGTTTATAAACTAGACAAGGCTTTGTACAGGCTCCATCAAGCCCCTCGAGCCTGGTATGAGAAACTCTCCACTCATCTGCTGAAACATGGCTTTCGCAGAGGTATAATTGACTGCATGTTGTTCATAAAGGAAAAAGTTGGTGATTTACTAATGGTGCAGATATACGTGGATGACATAATATTCGGTTCCAAAAATGAAGAATTATGTGAAGAGTTTGAATCAGTAATGAAATCTGAGTTTGAAATGAGTGCCATGGGAAAGATGAAGTTCTTTCTTGGTTTACATGTAGATCAGACACAAAATGGAATCTTCCTGCATCAGACCAAATATGTTAGAGATGTCCTTAGTCGGTTCGACATGGAGAATGCAACAGCTGCTCATACTCCACTATGTATCGAGGAATGATCGGATCTCTGATATAGCTCACAGCTTCTCGTCCTGATATTATGTACACCACGTGTCTCTGTTCCAGATATCAGTAAAAACCAAAAGTAAATCATCTGATTGGGGTAAAAAGGATCTTTCGTTATCTGAAGGGTACTCCAACGCTTGGGTTGTGGTATCCTCATGATGATGACTTTGAGCTAACAGCGTATAGTGACTCAGATTATGGCTAACAGCGTATAGTGACTTAGATTATGGTGGTTGCAAGATGAATTACAGGTCAACATCTGCAGGATGTTTGTTCTTTGGAAGACGATTAGTCACCTGGCAGTGTAAGAAGCAGACGTTTGTTGCGCTGTCAATATGTGAAGCGGAATAGGTTGTTGCGGCAAGTTGCTGTTCACAAATCATCTGGATTCAACAGCAAATACGAGACTACGGTTTGAAATTCTCTAACACCCCTATATTTATTGATAATTCTGTTGCTATTGCTGTCACTAAAAATCCGGTCCAACACCCGAAACTAAACACATCGGAATTACATATCACTTTATACGTGAGTGTTTTGAAAAACAATTAATCGATGTTGTTAAAAGTAACACGGATTTCCAACGCGCCGACCTCTACACAAAAGCTTTTGATAAACCTCAATTTCATTATCTATTAGAGGTTACTGGCATTAAAAAGAAAGATGATGTGATTCCAGACAAATCAAGTTCATAGTCCGTCTCTATGTTTTATTTTTTAATTTTATTTTTCTTTATTTTATTTTTTCTGTCTTTAAAATTTCAAAAACACAAAAAGATTTTCGGTTTTAGAATTTTAAGGGGAGAATAGTTTTAGTTTCAGTAGTTAGTATTTAATTACTTAAAAAAACGGGGGCGGGAGATGAGCTGAAAAGCAAAGATATCAAATCTATGAAATCGATTCTAGATTATGGAAAATGATAGTACACAGGGATAGAACTGTTTGGGACATCAAAAGGATTTAATTGCTTTACAATGTTATATTAAAACATGCAAAAAATTATAAGTCTAATAAGTCTAAGCCAAATAAAGGAAAATGATAGTAAGCTAGTTTGTTATAGTGGTTATATAGAGAAAGTAATAGAATTCATTGGTGAACAAATTTAAAACTAAATCATTCAACAGGCTGTGAGTTTCCATCTCATCCCTGGTTAACACAATCAACTTATTTCCAATAAGGGGCGAAGAGCAAAATGAATGCCACAAATGTGTGCGGACGACCATAAAAATAAGCAAAGAAGATGATAAAATGTAAAATGCAATCAAGCTAATGACAAATGTTGTTGGTGCGTTATATGTAAAATAAGATTGCTCTAACAAGAAGATGGTTGTGTGCCTCTCTGCTGTGCGATGACATTGACCTGAGGATAAGCACAATCTAAATATTCTAGAATTCATTGTTGTTTGCGCCTCTCTGCTGTGCGATGGCACTGACCTGAGGCTTGGCATCTCTTTGAAAGCTCTTATAATAGTTTCTTCTTGTCAAAAACCCGTAGACCGCTCAAAAATCTCCTGAGGAATGTTGATTACCATATAAGTGTAGGATCCACAAACGCTTGTTGAAATAGTAAACCTAAATAATCACCAATGTATGTCAAAAATCTGTGTATGGATTTAGGTGAACAAATATACTAACAATCATCGTGGCAGCATTCCCCGATGGTCAAAATCAATGTATGCTACATAACAGCTCTAGCATGATTTCCTGTTAGTGCTCCTGACTCTTAGATGAATAAGATTCTATGGTGGGTAAATATAACGTTCTCTGTTATCGAAATAAATATTACTGGTCCCAAATGATTATGTTTATTCTTGTATGATTCCAAATGAATATTTCTAGATAAGATGAAAATGTTTGAAGCTGCTCTGCTCAGGGGGAGAAATTGTTTAAGGAATGTTAAAATGTTTTCAACCCACCTCGAATGAAAAATACAAAAAAAATATGTCTTAATTCAGTTTCTTTAAAGTTTTCTTGGTTTTAGCTATGTTTGTATTGAGTCGATGTCGGACTATGTAACAAGATGAAATTGTGAATGTCACAAATTGAACCGAACATTATCTGATAAAAGCCTGTTTCTAAAATGTTAAAAAGATCACGTCTGAAGTGATCAAACGGTTTTCACGTAAAAAGATCATGTCTGAGGTGATCAAACATGTTTCATTTAAAAGGATCACGTCTGAGATGATCAAATGGTTTCATGTAAAAGGATCATGTCTGAGATGATCAATGGGCATAATGTCATATATCAACGATGAGTATGTGAATTAATGGAACAAACTAAGTAAAATTCAACTGAACGACCCAATCGCACTATTGGATCATAAGTATGGGCCAGTCGTATGAATGGATCATAAGTATGAGCCAATCGTACGAATGGACCATAAGTATGGCCTAGTTATACGATTGGACCACAAGTATGGCCCTGTCATACGATTGGACCACAAGAATGGCTCACTCGCACGACTGAACCATGAGGATGGCCGAGTCGTACGATTGGAAGCATCAGAATGAACCAATCACACGATTGGAAACGGGAGTATGAGTCAGTCAAACAATTGAACCTCAGTCGCATGTATGAATCGTTCAAATGGGTCCAGTCGCACGACAAAAATCAAATCAGTATAAAAAGGGGGCTCAGTCGGTTGTAGCCCTACACTTGACTTCAAACGCTCTCAAAACCACCGATTACCAAAGCCATCTTTTTCAAATTTTTCCTTGTGTTTGCCACTGATTTCACACTACTAACCGATTGCTATCCATCTACAAGTATAGTGAGATTGAAAACATGACATATAAGAACGTTAAATCAATCCACAAATGTCCGAATCACTTAGAACCTTAACCGAACCAAATAATTCAAAATTGGACATATAAATGGAGTTAAAAGGGAACTTAACGGATAATAAATGCAACATCGAATCCATGTGCGTCTAATGAATCAAATCTTGATGTGTAAATGACTGTTTTGACAAAGATTCCAAAATTTGGACTCGCACAGTGCATATGCGAAAGAGCATACTGATGAACTTAAGTTGCACGATTGAGCCAGACACATGATTCAATCGCACGATTGAATCATTCGGTGACTCAGTCGCACGACTGACTCAACCGCATGTCATGGCACATGAATAAGCTCAGTCGGAGGCTCAACCGTACGACTGAGTTCAGTCGTATGGTTCAATCGTACAACTGAACCAGTTGGATATGATCTGTTCAAGCTTAAATGTTCTTTCTTGTGAACGGATCTAACATGTTTGTTACGTGTATTGCAGTAAAATGGCTGATAGATGGACGATGAGCACTAAGCACAACATCTGTGCTTATCTCAACACCTCGTCTTGGAACGCATCAGATTTTGTATGGATCACTGAGTTTCTATGTCAGTCGAGGATACACCGAGCCATATCTACTCCTTGCACACCATACCGCTCACTGCAGCAGACATTCTGGGAGAATGCTTTGTGGACCGATCAGTTGAGCCATTTCGTATGCGTAGCTCTATCTTTGGAGAAGATATCGACATAGGGGAGGATGACCTGAGACGAGTCTTGGATCTGGGAGACGACTCAGACTATCCCACCAAGCTGCACCTTATGACTGTAGGGGGTGCTTCCTAAGGATCAAGTGTTTGGCACATGTGATCCTTAAGTGTTTAGCCTTCTAACGTGGTGGTTTTGATGAGATGAGCGACCAAATCCAGAACGCGTTCGACTACACGAGGGACAACATCGAGGCTAAGGGGAAGGAGGGATTCTGTATGTATCCCAGATTTTGACAGCTGATCATTGATGAGAAGCTACCTCACCTGCCCAAGCTAAAGGATCATGAGGTGTCTCTAGAGGTTATGGACCCGGTTAGGAGGTTATTTGGTCATCTGGCCAACATCGATTATGTCGCACCAGCCAGAAAGAAGTGGCGTCATGACGACAGCGACTCTGATATTGATCCTGTCATGATCCCAGATGACGACGAAGACGATGATGATGATGACCAAGATCACGGTCAAGGTGGTGGAGAGGAGGGCTCAAGCCAATCACGAGCCACTTACACGTCTACTATTCCTCCACTACCTCAGAAGAGTGGTTCTTCAGCTCCTGGTGGATCCGAGCAGGCTGCCATCCACCAGGACTTCCTGATAGATGAAGATGATGAGTCTGATGATGAGCCTCTCACTAGGAGAGTCAGTAGCCGGGTTGTGGCTACCGAGAAGGGGAAAGAGGCAGTTGGTGGATGCCAAACTGGTACTGAGGGTGGTGACACTGATGTTACAGATCCAACATACACACCAACCAGTCGATGAGCCCAGGGGGAGCCTCGATTGCCAAGGGTTCCAGGAGGAAAAGGATGGACTAACCCTATGGAAAGAAGGGTAAGAGGCAAAGGATTATACAGATCAGTTCTTCCATCACCACAGCCACTGCCACCACTATTGTCACCGACATTACCACCACCACTACCACCACCACTGTCACCGATACTTCCACCACCACTCATATATCCACATCTACCTCACCCACCATACCCAAAACTGTTACACCACAATCCATTCCCATTCCTACTCCCATCTACACCACATCCACCACTACACCTACTATTCCCTAAGCTGGCACATCCACCTAGTTTCCACCTCCACAGGGTGCCACTCTACCCACGGTTGGGTTAGAGGAATAGTTGGTAAGCCTAAACAGACTAGTACTTAAGCTGTTGGCAACGGATGATCTCAGGGCCAATCAGCTGAACCAACTGATGGCTGTCAATGTATCACAGGTTAAGCAGATTGCATAGCTTACTGAGAAGAACGAAGCTCATGAGAGAGCTTTAGTTCAAGCTCATAATGCTTTGCAAGCTCAAAACGAGCTAGTGCTAACATCAGCCAAAAGGATTGAGAAGTTAGAGAGAAAGAACAAGAAGACCATGTTAAGGCTGAAAGGAATAAAGGGTGAGCCACTAAAGATAAAGGGAGATGGAGATGATGGTGATAATGATGATGATTCAAGTGATGATGAATCAGAAGAAGATGGTGATGAGGAGGAAGTCGGAGGGAGTGGAAAGGAGAAAAAGGATGAGGATGATGAGGAGGATGATCCAGCAGGTGAATGCAACTGCGTCAGCCTCAACTCAATCAACAAGGGAGAGGCGCACCAAAAGAAATCAAGATCAAAGAGCCTCGTCCTCAGCTCCTCAAGCTGAAAAGCCACAAGATCAAGGCAAAAGTAATCATTAAGATGTTTATGTATTTGAAACTTTTTGTACTTGAATTGTGTATTACATTAGTGAAATTAATGACAATTTATGTTTAATGTCTTGATTAATGATTAATGTGTGCATTATTGGTTGTGTAATCGAACAGATAAAACTCAACAGACGGATGATTATGATGTCGCTCCCCTTCAGCAAATCAAGACTCAACTAACTATGATTCTTGATTTGCAAGGGATCGTGAGACGGTTTGTGAGTTAAACTCCAGAGGAAGGAGAGATTATCCATGACTTGACGGACGAGCAGCTCGCCGATATGTTTTGACTGAATCCTGATGAGCTTGTCAAAGATGCTCCAAAAGTCGATGTTGTGAGTGACGAGGAGCTACAAGGAGTGGATGAAATTGAGATAGAGGATGTCACGTCAGATTATTATCCTTAGTACACTGCCCCTGATGGCAATGTTATCCCCAACTTGGGTGAAACGTTTGGTAGTGATACGTTTGACAAGCTAGCAGAGAAAGAGACTGAGAAAGCACAAGCTGAAGGTAAAGCTCAAGCTAGAGACGTTGATGTTGATCTAAAGAAAGCTGAATGGGCTGCTTGTTTGGCAGAAATGAAAGCCCAACACAAACCTCCAAAGCTCAATGCCTACACCAAATTGTACAGAGTCAAGAGACATTAGAAAGTGTCAGGCAAGAATATTAGTTGGGCTTATTTTGAGAATTTGGAAGTGTTTGCAGTGAAACAGGAGAAAGGGATTGAGTACTTCAGATATCCACATGATCTGAAGACTCTCCCTGGTTTTGAGTTAAACAGATTGGCCTGTTTAAATCTGTTGTAGGCCAACCAGAGGAAGATGTCGGGATGGTTTTAGATGGCTTTGAAGAAAGAATACCACACCAAATGGGTAAACTTCAGACCTTAGCAACCTAAGAGGCTTATTCATAAGACTGAAGTTGACCCTATCACTAGAAGGCCTAAGGTGGTATTGAAGTGGAGTCCTCCACGCACGATGTCTAAGATCCCTTTATGAGAGATGCCTCAGGACTTCACTCCACACTTCAAATGGTGGTATTACGATTGGAGGACGGGGGAAGCGGTCATAGTTTTGAACAGAGAAGGAAAGATAGAGACGATCAGGGTATTTAACCCGATGTGGCTTACAAACTTGTCAAACCTGATGTGGCTTACAAACTTGTCTGCTGACGATGTCTACACGTTATACAAGTGGCCACTGTTCTATGACATGCAAGATATTGTACAAGCTCTCCAGTTCCAACATGTTATACAACTCTGCTTCGCTTTTGAGATACACGCGGGAGTCACCAAAGAGGAGAAGTACAAGAAATTTCAAGAACATTTGAAGAATGTTAGACAATAGGATAAACTAGGTCCAAAGGGGAGTTTGTTGATACATTATGATCCTAGTTTATGTACTTAGATGTAAAAGTCTTTCATTTCTTACACATATGTAATGCAGGTGTTAATGAAATATGATATGCGTTATGATGTTTATTTGTCTTTGATTATATCATATAATTATTGTATCTAGTATTACTCATATGTATGAACATTATATATAGGTTTGAGGTTGTTGTATTTGGTTCTGAGTCAATAATGATTCAGAAACGTTTTCAACTTAGTCAGGTGGTTATTCATGCTAATGGACCATACTAATGGATCATACACACGAATGAACCATTCTTATGGACCAGTAGCAGGATTGAACCAGGAGACTGGATCAGTCGTATGTCTAACATATAAGATTGACTCAGTCACACGACTGAACCTTCAGCCGTGCGTATGAGTCAAACACATGAGTCAGTCGCACGACTGAACCATGCTAATGGCTCAGTCGTACGAATGGATTCTGAAAACCTATAAATACCACATAATTCGTGGAAAAATGAAACACTTCGAACACTATCATACCCTAGCCGTCCAGAGCGTCCCAGTTCGTCCATCCAACTTCATAGTTCATTCCTGATCGAGTCCAACTTGTTCTTAACGTTTGTTTAATCGCTAGATTGATCAGGTTGTCGTTCTCACTGATTGGATCGCCAATCAAATAGAATTCCGCACTATTTGATCCAGCCTCATGCAGTATCAGTTATTACTCCGTACGAAAACGGTCCACACACATTAAGGATAAGTCATTAAAAATATTTCGACATTCTTCCATAAAATCTTACTTTTTGTAGAGTGGGGCCCAAAGATTTCCGTTACAGAGTAAAGTTTTCTTTCAAGAGTAAAATTGCTTCCGAGATAACATTAGAGTTTCTCTTTCCTGATTGTCTTTCAAAACCACTTCATCTTCCGAAGCAAATTTTGTCTTGAAGACAAATTTGCTTCCGAGGGTAAAGTGTTCTTCCAAGAGAAGAAGTTAGTGAACTTCGGAAGGAAACTTGATCTATGTTCAAGTGAGCTTCCGAGGTCAAACTCTTCGGAAGAGAATAGTTGTAAAGAGGAATTTGCCTTCGGAAGAAAAACAAAGTTCTCTTCCTAGGGTAAATTTCGCTTCGGAAGAATTTATACTTAGAAAATTTAGAGAAAACTTTTTGTAACAGGTCTTAGATTGTAAATAGACAACTTAGACATAACATATTTTTAGAAGAATTTCAAAAGAGATTTACTAATCAATGTTGATCATCCCAATAGCCGTAATTAAATACTTAAATCTTTGTTTATCAAAGTCTTTGGTGAACAAATCAGCATATTGTTCATTTGAATCAACTTTGACTAGTTTGATCAAGTTTTTCTTATTTATATCTAGAATGAAATGATACCCGATGTCAATATGCTTTGTCTTGGAATGCTATAATGGATTTTCTGTGATAGAAATAGCACTCTTGTTGCCTATGTGGATAGGAGTCTCCATAAAGTTGAAACCATTGGATAGGAGTCTCCATAAAATTGAAACCATAGTCTAACATCTGATTCTGAATTCATAGCAGTTGAGCACAACAACTAGCAACAACAATGTATTCAGCTTCAACAGTTGATGTAGAGACACATAATTACTTCTTGCAATGCCAAGAGATGATCCTTCCACCAAAAAATTGACATCCTCCTGATGTGGATTTCTTATTGATGTTGCAGCTACCATAATTGCTGTCAGTGTATCCATGAAGATTGACATCCTTGTTCTTAGAATACCAAAGGCGCAGTTTGGGAACTCCTTTAAGATACCTAAGAATTCTTTTGACAGTAATTAGGTGACACACCTTAGGAGCAGCCTGATATCATGCACAGATGCAAGTTGCAAACATGATATCAGGTCTGCTTACAGTGAGATACATTAAAGATCCAAAAATTACCCTGTATTAATGTTGATCAGTATCCTCCACCTTAAAATTAGGACAAAGATTGTGTTTTTTTTGTATAGGTGTCTTGGCTGGCTTACAATCTTTCATCTTGAATCTTTCTAAGATATCCTTGACATACTTAGATTGATTGATAAAGAACCTTTCTTCCATCTGTTTCACCTAAATTTCTAGGAAGAAATCCATATTGCCTATGGAACTCATTTCAAACTTCTTTCTCATGATGCTTTCAAAGTCACTGCACATTTGGTCATTGGATGAACCAAATATAATGTCATCAGCATAGACTTGTACAAGCAGCATAGACTTGTACAAGTAGCATATCCTTCCTAGACTTCTTTATGAATAATGTTTTGTCTATGGTGCCTCAGGTGTAGCCATTCTTCAGAAGAAATTGAGATAATGTCTCATACCATAACCTAGGTGCTTGGTGTAAGACATAAAGAGCTTTATCCAATTTGCACACATAGTTGGGGTGTTGTGGGTCTTTAAATCCAGGTGGCTGACACACATAGGCCTCTCTGTCAATATCCCCATACAGAAATGCACATTTCATATCAAGTTGATGGACTGTGAAGTTCTTAGATGCTATAAAAGCAAGGAAAATTCTCACAGCATCAAGTCTTGCAACAGGCGCAAAGACATCAGTGTAATATATCCCTTCTTCTTGCATGTATCCTTGAACTACAAGTCTGGCCTTGTTCTTGATGATCAAACCTCTATCATCCCTTTTATTCTTGAATACCCACTTGGTGCCAATAGGGACTTGACAAGGTGGCAGTGAACATAGGTTCCATACATTTTGTCTCTTGAATTAAAGCAATTCCTCTTACATTGCTTCAACCCAACTGTTTTCCTTGAGAGATTCCTCCACATTCTTGGGTTCCATATAGGATAGAAAGCATGAATACAAACAGACATTCCTATTCTGACTTTGTCTTCTAGTTCTCACACCTTCTGAGACATCCCCAATGATGTTTTTAGCTGGATAAGTGTTGTGAATCCTAAGTCTTGGAATCACATCTAATTGCATAGATAGATCCAAGTTTGAAAGATTCTGCTCAGGATTGTAAACATTAATTCCAGCTAATGTCTCACACTCATTCAATAAGGACTGATTGAATGAATGAATGACATCATCAATGTTTTTTGTTGTGAGGCAGTATTAACAGTTGCCTGTTCCTCCAGATTATTGTCTTCATCAGTTTGGTGTTGAGTGTTTGAGTTGTTAGCCGATAATTTTTAAGGCTCTACTGACTGACAACTTGTTTGAAGCTCCACCATTTCCTATGATATTCAAGCTTTCAGGACTTACAGTAGTAGGAGCTTGTTCTTCATGTCTTCTTGGAGAAATTGGAATAGGTCTAGGTAACTCAAACATCTGATTATCAGAGAAGTCATTTTGAGTTCCTGTTCAAGTTGATATATTCTCATAAGATGGTTTAGAATAGTTGGAAAACAATTCTAAGTTAAAGATATGGTCAGGGTTATTCCCCTTAACACAAGGAGTGTGCTCATTTGCAAAAATGTTAGATAATTCCTCAAATTATTGATTCTTAATATTGTATACTCTATAAGCTTTAGAGCTTGAAGAGTATCTAACAAAGATAGCATCATCTGACTTTTTAGCAAATTTTTCCAAATTGTCTTTTATGTTAAGTATGGTACACATGCTGCTAAAAGACCTTAGAAAGCCAATGAACGGTGGCCTCTTGTTCCATAGCTCATAAGAGGTTTGTCAATGGGGCTTAACAACAAGAACTCAGTTCTGCACATAGCATGCAGTGCTGACTACCTCTGCCCAGAAAGTTAGAGGTAGTTTTGAATCAACTAACATAGTTCTTACAGCCTCAATAAGTGGCACGTTCCTCCTCTCAGCAACACCATTTTGTTGAGGATTTCTAGGTGCACTGTATTATCTTGTAATCCCTTTTGAGTTATAGAATGAGTCAAGAACTTGATTCTTAAACTCAGCCCCTTGATCACTTCTGGTTGTCTTTACCTTATGATCAATTTTATTTTCTATTTTAAGAATAAAATATTTTAATGTTTTAGCAGTTTTGCCTTTAGTTCTTAAAAAGAATACCCATGTTATTCTTGTAAAATCATCAACTATCATAAGAGAATATGATTTCCTTCCAATGCTAATTATCCTTATAGGACCCAAAAGATCCATGTGCAATAAGTGTAATGGAGTGGTGATGGATTAACTTCTTTGATTTATGGGTTGCCTTATGTTGTTTTCCTTTAAGACAAGCAATACAGTTTCTTTACAGAAAAACTCCTTTTTAGGCACTCTATGTATCAAGTTATTTTTAACCTATTTATTCATGATTTTAAAATTAACATGACACGTTCTTTTATGCCAAAGGGTTGATTCATCACCATTTGCTTTGAAAAGAAAGCATGAAACTTCTCCTAGTAGAGAAGCATTGTTCATATCTAGCTTGTACATATCCCTTTTTCTGGGAGATCTGAGAAGCACCAACTCCTAAGGAATTGATATCCCAGGTTGAAGATAATGCACTTATGTTCTATGAAAAGCATTTGGTATGTTTGATCACAGAACTGAGAAACACTTAAAAGATTATGTTCAAGTTGTTTGACAAAGTGTACTTTGTCAACTTTTAAATTATCGTTGGATATATTACCTATTCTAGAAATGTATCCTCCGGCTTCACCTCCAAATTGAATAAGACCTCCATCAAAATATTGAAATTATTGAAGAAGAGATTCGTTCCCTGTCATGTGCCTGGAGTATCCACTTTCTATAATCCAAATATTTCTATTTTTATCATGTAGATGTCCCTACACATAAAGTGAAATGATTAGTTACTATTGGAAGCTCAGGCCTTGTTGGTCATGGCCTCTTTCAATGTTCATGACATTATTGAACCAAAATGTATGCATGGGGGTTCAACTATGGTTTGGGAAGAAGAAGTTTAGGCTGCATCATCTTGTCTGATCTTCCATTCCATCCTATGGTTGGTCAGAATAGATGAGCCTGAAAAGGCTTGAGCAGCATGACTATATTCCGAGGCTTCTATGTTCTCAGAAGAAGTTATCACCCCTTTTCTTCCAAAGAAGACTTCTTCTCAGAAGCTTTTAAAGGATTCCTTTTATTCCTTTGCTTGGTCTTGGGCTTGTCTTTCGAAGCTATTTTCCATTCAGAAGAATGATTTTCTTCTAAAAGCAACTTGGCTTCAGAAACAAGCTTTCCATTCTTTAAAATTTGAACCATGTGATAAGGTCCAAATGTGAAACCTTCCTTGACTCCTTCTTTCGTAACATTATTTGCATAATGTGTACTTACAGGATTATAGTAACAATATTTGGCCATGTGATTATGCAATCCACATATTATGCATTCAATGTTAACTTTGGTTGGATATAAAGGCTGCTGTTACTTGCACTTCTTGTCTTCTTCAATAGCTTTACCCTTTTTCTTCTGATTCTTCAGCTGGACAGGAGTACTGGTACTACACCTCTTTCCTGAATCAGAGTTTCCAGGCACTTGGAATCCAGCTAAAATGAACGCACCCTTTTGTCTAGGGTCTATCTTCATCTTGGACTCTGCCTCCTTCTTTGTAGTTTTCTTAGCTACTTTGATATTGTTTTTTCTGTCTTTGGTGGTCAGAGGTTCATCCTTAGCTGTGTGGATTAGGTTCTCTTCCTTATCCTTCACTTTGGTGGTCTCCATTATTACATCATTTTTCTCAAAGAAGAGTGGATCAGCAGTTGGAAGCTCCTACTCATCAATTCCACACCTTGTTTGTTTGTCTTACAGACATATAAGATTATGGTGGAGCCGTTTCATTGGTTCTAAATCCACTCTTATTTTGATAGCACACCTTTGAGTGAGAGGATGATGCAAGAATGGTGTTGAAGTTATGCTCTTGAATATCTTACTTCTCTTCTTTAGCCTCAGCTACTACTAGCTGGGCTTAAGCCTCAGTCAACATAGAAACCAAATCTTTTATTTGAGCCCTGTAGTTTGAGTGTTCGGGCTTTAAAGAGGAAATAATTTTCTCTAACTCATCAATTTTAAGTTTATAGTCAGATTCTGCTCTCTTGAAATAAGATTTTAGTATGTTTAAGGACTCAATATCAGATTCGATTTCCATGTTGCAGTCCTAATACATTTTAACCATAACTATACAAGCAGGAGTGCAGAGATGTTCATATACCTTAACATCATCGGTTCCAGCCATGAGAGCTTAAGTAGAGGTTACATCTTGTACCATGAAGCTGCAGTCAACTTCCTGAGCAACAGTTGCAGTTTGCTGCTCAGTTTGCTTGGTTGCAGCCTTTGGGGTAGCATGATGTTGAGAGGCTTGAGAAGCACCAAGATTAGATCTTCGAGATTTGCATTCCCTTGCAAAATGGCCAAGTTGGTTACACTTGTAACATTTGGCTTTTGACTTGTCAAACCTAAACTTACTGTTAGTTGGGTTCTGGGGAAACTGCCTTCTAGTTCTTTTAAAGAACTTCTTTGCTCTATAGGTTAAAAGAGCCATCTGTTGGACAATGTCCATGTATTCAACCTCGTCTGGATTGAAACACTCCAGATCGTCAAAGCATAATTGAAAATCACTATAGTGTTCATTTCCTGAAACAAAAGCACAACTATCCTGAAAAGGACTTTGTTGAACTTGTTGAGACCTGGGTGTCTCAGGAAATGTGATGTAAGGCCTAGAGGAGTGAGATGGCTGTTGATTATTGTTCAGGTACATCTTGGGCTGGGGAGTTCTTGATTCTTCACCGACATATAGGGCATTGCTGACAGGAGGGTTTGAGCTTCTATTAATCTGATGGCCCTTCTGAGTCTCCATCTCCATATGGTATCCATCAAGGATCCCATACAGTTCAGTCATGGTGAGTGTGTTCAAGTTTTCATTTCTCTTGATAGAGACACAATAGAAAGTCCACTCATGAGGAAATGCACTCATGAATTTTCTAACCATGTCTCTCTTCTCAAGAGTCACACCCATAGACTGAAGAGATGCAATTAAGTCCATGTATCTAAAGTATTGTTGGCTTAAGGTCTCACCAATAATGTAAGTGAAGTTTTCAAACTTCTACTTCAATACATCTTTCTAGGACTCTTTGGATATTGGGGAACCAGAGTACATCAATGTCACAGCATCAAAGAGTTCTTCGGTTGTACTGCAATGCTCAAAGCCTACCATTATGGAGTTTGGTATGGCAGTGAGCAATACAGTCATTGCTTTGCTATCGATGTCCATCTTCTTGAAGTCTTCATCTGAGTAGTCTTTAATATCCTTTTCAATCATAGTACCATCACCAATTGATGATACCACTTTTGGCTTGTAAGGGCCATGAGTGACAGATCTCCATATCCGGCTGTATTGATACTTGATAAATCCTTCAATACGTTGACACTAGCGTCTAAAATTATCAAGAGTGATAATAGGAGCATTAGTCATGGTTCCCGTCTCAGTCTCAGAATATTTTTGGTTGAGGGTCATTTGAGTAGAGTGAGTGAGTTTGAAGAAATAAGAGTGATTTAGGATGGTTAGATCTAACAATCAAGAGCCTGGAAGCTCTAATATCAATTGCGAAATCGGTGTTGGTCTCTTAACACAATAATTTCTCTCAAACTCACTAAGTTTCACTCTTGATGATGAAGAATCTCAAACTAAGTTGATGATAATATACTATGTTAATGAACACAAGAAATGGTTTTCAAGATACTTGTAAATATTACTTCTCAACTCAGTGTTTACACGACTCTTGGAAAGCATGCATAATGAGTTATATTGAGAAACAATATATACTACTGTCTACAGCTGGTTATACCTTGAAAACTAGCTGGAACTTATCTAAACAAATACTGTATTGCTAGACATAAGGTATTTAAGATAAGATACTATCCTAGATTAGGTAGTCATGACAGGTCCATGACTTACCTTTTGTTACCAGCTAAAGTTGGTAACTGTACTAACTGATAAAAGTAAACAATGGAATAAAGTATGGTCAACTACATGGACGTGAGAAAACGCCATGCAGTATATCAGACTTGTCAGTAAGACCATACTTATGTCCACTGGTCTATACTTAGTTCTTTCGAAGGTGAAATGGCTTCGGAAGAGTAAAGTCTTCCGAAACCATTTATACTTTGGAAGAGTTAACATCTTTCGAGACTTTAGCAAGTCTTCATGACCTTTCTTTCGGAAGGCTTTTGTCTTGAATCTTCCATGTGTTGTACTTCGAAATGAGAACTACTTAGTCTCGGAAGACTTAGTTCTTCCTTCAGAAGTTCTTCATCCTTAAGGTTCGGAAGATCTTTAACTTTGCTTCGGAAGTGCGTCTTTGTCTTCGGAAGCCTTTGCTCAGTTGCACTTAAAATCTTCTAAGTGTGATTGTTAGCCTTAGTAATTACTGACCCAAGTTTGAAAGTATTTGTTTAATCATTAGTTAGTAAGTTTAGTGTTAAAGCTGTAACTTTTATTAGTATAAGGGCTAATATATAACTAGTTTAGTTTTTTAATTCGAAGCTTACTTTCCAATGAAGGCACCGGTTTATAATTTATGCCTATAGTATAAATAGCACGACAATGAACAATTTCTAATCATTGAATAGAGTTTTCAATTTATTTAAAAAATGTATGTCTCTTGGTTCTAGGATACTTTGTGGTATTAAAGCAAAGATTTTCTAAGTAATTCGGCTAACCCTAAATCACCATTTATGATCATCGACCACACATACCCGTGATCATCAAATTGGAGGGACAATGTGAGTATACACTCAATAAAAGAGTAATGTAGAAACTATGATCACTACTATCAGCAGAGAGAAGATAGCAAATTACAAACAAAAGAAGAAGAAAAGAGTTTTGTGTTGTTGTTCGCTAACCTATTCAAAATGCCAATTTGATTTTAAAATTGATTCAGTAAAAAATAAAAAAGTTATGTGTTGGGTTTGCTAATATAATCTATGCACTTATTCAACTGAACTCTCAAAATTAAGTAAATTTTATAGAGAAATCTAAGAGGGTCAACCAAATCTTAGATTGTGATTGGAAGAGACAAGGAAGCAACTAAAGAAAAATTCACAAATTCTGAATTTTCGAATCGAGAGAAAAAAACTACGTTAAGTCTAAAGGACGGTTTTTACTAACCCCAAAATCATCAGCACCAATTGTCACTCAGTTTCCAAGTTGCGATTGGAGAAATCAATTCAAAATCTAATCAACCATTCAGAAATCAATTATCATAGTAATTCCTAACTTTATTGCATGTTATACAATCTCAAACTCATTTTATAATTGAAGAATCTTATTATGTTTGAAGGAAGAATATTATTATGGTTGTGATTGCATTAAAGAGTTTACCATTGATCATAACCATAGAAAAACTTTTTTAAGAAGATGCTATTAATAAAGGAAAATTTTGAAGCAACAAGAAAGAAGACTCGAAAATTGTATGAACAAGTTGAAAAGAAAAGGCGAAAACAGGTAATACAAGTGATTATATTAACTTCCATATAAGCGTTGCCGAAAAGAATTAAAAATGAATTAAAAGAAAAGGGACTATAAAGCAGCGAGAATCGAACAAAAACAAAAAAGGATGAATTACACTCCGGTAAAATATGAAAGGGGTGATTGTTAACATTAATAATTACTAACCCAAGTTTAAAAGTATTGGTTTAAACATTAGTAAATTTAGGGTTAAAGTTGTAACTTTTATTAATATAATGGTTAATATGTAATTAGTCTAGTTTTATCGACAGGAAGCTTGCCTCCCAATGGATGCACCGATTATGAATTCCAGCTATAGTATAAACGGGGTGACAATAAGCATTTTATAATCAATGTGTTAAATTTTCATTTCAGTTAAAATTGTTATGTTTCTCGATTCTGAGATCCTACACACTATGTATTCTAATTAGCCGAAGCTTGATAATTACTACACTAGCAAATATAATGATGTTGCATGATTCAATGTGTCTAGTAGCAAGACTAAAGATGCCATGAATAAGTTTTATGTGTATCACTAAATATGGTATTTGTGTCAATTATAACTTTACCCTTTCTATCTTATTTGTTTCCATCTAAAAAGGTTGAAATGAATAATCATAACAAATTGATACATGAACTCGATTACACATCCTAAAGAGTCCTAAAAGATTTTGATAGTATTTGGTACGTAGAAATAAGGGGTGGAATGTGTAAGAATCAACACTCAACAATTAGATCGATCTTGTGACAAGAACACGCAATATAATTATCACGGTAATAAGACTGAATGAGAAAATAGATGACCACGAATGTAAATAAACTTTGATGTATATTGCTCTCTGATTTGAATGATTACAGTTACATACGAAATCAGGAAATGACAAAAGCTCTCTTAATTACATCAACGACTATTTATACTAAACTATAAACTTTTCACATTGTTCTTGCGTGAGATGAACTTCTTACGTGAGAAGTTCAGGTATTCGTTCAAGTTGATCTTCATTATCTTGATTTGATTTCCTGAGCCTCTAGGTTCAACCCCTACAATCTCCCCCTAGGCTTGGTGAATCAATGTTTTAGAAGTCCACGTCTGCAACCTTGTAACTACCTCCATAAGCATACATCTTGTTGTTCTGGGCCTTCGTAATCAACTAACCGAACTATCCTGCCAAAAAATGAATAGATTCATCAGCTACAATTGGACAAGCCTGCAACCTCATCAAATCATTTCTTCCAAACTTAAGCAGGTCCACAAGGTCAATGATATGGCAATCTTTGTCTACGTGGGGTATTAAAGTGTGTCTCGTCTCATACTGACAACTACAACACAGGAGCTTTGACAAGCTGTTAACTGGCACATGAGCATGTATAAGGATCTTCCTAGCATATCTTGGATGCTTATAAACTCTTATCTTCAACAACTTTAGATTTAGTAGTTTTGAAGTCTTTGAAGTTAGTATCACTCTATCTCCATATCATATTTCTGATCCAGTTCCCCTTACCATAATTTCTAGGATTGATAAATGGAACACGACCCATAGCACATAAATCAGAAGCTATGAGTGTATGAAAGTCATGCTCTCCCTGATTATTTCTCTCATTGGCTGCTCTAGTCCAGAACTATAAGGTTTATACTTAAAGGCTGATGAAACCAAAGCAACCAAGAGTTTCCACCATCCATGCATGAACTGCAGAGTAAAAGTTACTTTGGTTGTTTTACACATTTCAGAGAAAATATTACAAGTGTAAAATCTTCCGAAACCAAAGACCAAATCTTCGAAAGCCAAAGATGAAGTCTTCTGAAGCTTCAAAGACAAAGTCTTCCGAAGCCAAAAGACTGAAGATTGATTTCTTTCCAAGAAAGAGAAGACATGCTTTCTCTAATCACTTTTCAACAAAAGCTTGCCAACTTTCCGCTGCCACTCTGAAGACTTGCCAATGTGTATAAGTTGGTGAAAATGTCCATGCATTTTATAAACTGTAGATTATGGTTTCGGGTCTATAACTTTCTACTTTGTACCTTTTATCTTTTTGTAATATATTAGGATGTGAGCTATGGCATGCCATAGTCACAAGTCAAAAGACAATCTGCCTTTTGACTGTACATTGATCTTGTTGTCAAGATTAGTGTTTCCAGCTGGCTTTTAAAGTATAGCAAGTTGTAGGATGTAGTATAAAGTATCTTAGGTTCTAATATTTATCAAAATTCTTTCTAACACTGTTAATAGAACTTGAGAGTAATATACAGCATTCTTGAAAACCATACTTATCTTGTTCTTGTTCTTTGTTCTGTCTCATTACTTACTTGTGTTCTTAGTATCTTTCATATAAACTTGGTTTCTTATTTATCTGTTAAGTGTTCTAATACTCTTATCATTGTGAGACTAATTGTATTGACCATCGCTTACCTAGCCTGCAATTGGTATCAGAGCATTTCAGGCTCTTGATTATAAGATATCACCATCTTAAATCCTCTCAGTTTCACAAATCACTTAACATCTTAAATGGCAGCTCTCATAAAGGCTGGTATAGAAACTGGTAATATGACAAAGTCCCCACTAATCACTCCTGATGACTTTGATACTTGGTGCCAAAGAATAAAAGGCTTCATCAAATCTCAAGACAGTAGGATGTGGGGATTTGTTGTCTCTAGACCTTATATACCATGCACCTCCTCAGCTACTGCTGGAGGTGGCATAATACCAAAGGAAGTGGTTGACTACTCTAAAGAAGACTGGAAGAAGATAGATGTAGATCAGAAAGCCATGACCGCCCTCCAAACGGCTCTTCCGAACTCTATCTACAGAGGCTTCAAGAAGTGCAAAACTGCTAAGCAACTATTAGATTCACTAAAGCTGATGTATGAGGGGGTCTAATGATGCTAAAGAGAACAAGAAAGACCTGATGAAGCAGCAATTTGAGAACTTCCTTTTAAAAGTAGGTGAAACCATGACTTAACAATACTTCAAGTATGTTAAGATTGTGGATAGTCTAATGGATGTTAGAGTAACTTTTGAGAATAGGGACATTGTAAGGAAGTTCATGTCCTCTCTTCCTAGATAATGGACACACTATTGTATGGTTATTAAGAGGACAAAAAACTTCAAGACCCTTACTCTCACTAAGTTGTATGGTATCCTTAGTGGATACCAGATGGAGATAAAAAGGGCGTACCTGGTGCTGCAAAGAGCTCCCGCGTTTTCGCAGGGTCCAGGGAGGGTCCGTCCCATTTAAGGGAAGATGTACGCGGTCTTTCCCCCACATTTTTGTGGGGAGGCCGTTTCCACGGATCGAACCTGAGACCTTCGGTCCCTTCGGTCCCTTAGGATACCAGATGGAGATGAACATGCAAAATCCATCTAGCAACTCCAATAATCAATAGGTTTAAGCCCTTCATGTAGTTGAAAGGTATTATAGAGAACCACAACATCATCTTATTTGCTACCTGATAACTCATAAACGAGCCCTTTTGTCACCTTCTCGGAGACACCAAGGGAGAGCTACATCCAATGAAGTCTATTCCAAGAGACAAGCTCATCACAAGCCTTTGTGTCTGCTAATGAAAGTAGTGGTAACTTCCTCTTCACCCTTAAAGACTTGGACTACATCCATCAAGATGATCTGAAGTACATGGAGATAGTCCAACAGATGGCTCTTCTCATTCATAGAGCCAAGAAGTTCTACAAGAGGACATGGAGGAAATTTCCTAGCATTGTATCTAGTGGAAACTTTGGGTTGTTAAAAAGCAAAGTGAAGTGATACAACTGTAAACAAATAGGACACTTTGCTAGGGAGTGTAATGCACCAAGGACAAATGGTGGCCAAGCACAACCCAGAACAAGCTACACTGATGGAACTTCACACACTGAGAAGCAAAAGCAGCAAGCTAATGTTGTTGTTGAAGAATGAGGCTTTGACTTTAGTTTCCAGGTTGAAGATGCATCTCCAAACTAAGCACTGATGGCTGATCATGAAGAAGCCAAGATATTGGAACATCTTTGTACCCCTAAATGCATTCCTAAAGTTAACAGATATAGGTCCTATAACTTAGAGACGAGATCTAACCTTGAGTCCTTAAATATCTTAAAAGCTGATTTTAGAAGAGCTGTAAATGATTATAAACTTAGAATAGAAGATATAGAAAAAACTATTTCAACACTTAAGCATGAACACGCCAACTACAGGACTCAAATCAAAGATTTGATCAATAAGTTAACTGAATGTCAGGTTGAGCTTGTAAGTAACAAAGCCAGGGTAGAAAAATGTGTTCTTCAAAAAGAGACCTTCAAGAAAATGATATCCTTATCCTTGCATGCAAAAGTGTGTTATCAGAACAAGCAGGGACCGGGATCTATTAAGATAGCTTCCCCATACACTTTACTATCTGTAAGATCTCCAAGTTGTTGAACTTGTCAAGATAAGCTTCCCCTCATAGACCTCATTTAAGAAGAGCATAAAATGGTGATATTGAAGGATGGATCTGAGATGAGTGAAGAAGATCATCCTATGAAGGGTCACTATTCTCCTGAGGAGAGGAAAGAACTAGCGATGACAAAGTCTAAGAGGAAGAACATGATCAAAACAGCCAAGAGAATATAAAAGAAGGCTCAAGAAATTAAGGCTTCTATCAATTCCAAGTAGAAACAAGTCTTTATCCCTGCAGGATTTAAAGTGGTAAAGGCTGAGGACTCAACCATGAACTCTAGTGCCAGGTATTCTAGTTCATGTCTAATTCATCCCTGTGAAGAAAGAAGACTGATCAACTGTGTACTACTGCTACACAGCCTGAACCATCCAGCTCCAAGAGTAAGCCTCTCCCTAAGAAGCTTGCTGCATCATCTGAGAAGATGAAGATGGAAATGGAAACTAATCAAGCCCAGTCTTCTACTCAAAAGAAAACTCTTAGAAGGAAGCCGGTTGATTGTATCATGCGTGGCAGTACTTCTCATCTTGCTAAGGATTGTATCTACAATCCCAAAAGTACTGTCCATATGACCAAGAAAAAGACTTCTGAGAAGAACAAGAAGAAGAAAGCTTCAAAAGGAAAATCTTTTCCTTTTGAAAGCTCCAAAGTAGAAATGAAGACAAGTGAAAAGTTTTCTTTGGACGAAAATTCAATTCTGGAAGAAAGGAATGCTTTCGAAGCACTGAGCTTGTTGTAGTGAAGGCAAGATCTTCCGAAGGCATAGTCTCCAAAACTTCCAAAGTTGTCAAAACTTCTAAAGTGTTAAAGGTCAAGTCTAATCTTCTAAATATGGTATGGAAGATAAAGGGAAACGATGTGACTGAAAGTTCTCCATCAACAAAAGTAGATGATCCTTAAAGTCTTAACATAGGATCAATCACTCTTGTATTGTCTTCGGTCAATTTTGACAAGCCCAAGACTAATGAGGCTTGGGTTTCCAAATGTAACTAACCTTCTCTTTTTATGCAGGAACAGCTAAAGAGAAAAAAGAATGTATGGATCATTGATAGTGGCTGTTTTAGGAACATGACACGTAATGTCTCTTTGCTTTAAAATTTTGAGAAAATTGATGGAGGGCCAGTTGCTTTTGGAGGTGATGTAGGTGGTTACATCACAGGAAGGGGCAAGGTCACAAATGGTAAGCTCAGCATTGAAAAGGTAAATTTTGTTAAGGAGCTTGGGTACAATTTACTGAATGTATCCTAATTTTGTGATCAGAGTCACAACATGCTCTTCACTAAGCATGAGTGCATTGTTCTCAAGCTCGGGGTGATCATTCCTCAAGAGCATATCTTGCTCGGGGCCCCCAAGATAGGGAACATGTACAAGATGGATTTGTAGGAAACATCCCCCTCAGGAGAAGTTTCTTGCTTTCTTTCTAAAGCAAATAGTGATGAGTCTTTCCTTTGTTATAAAAGAATGTGCCATGTAAACTTTAAAAACATGAACAAATTAATAAAGAATGATTTCGTAACTAGAATGCCAAAGAAAGAGTTTATAAGTGATGATCACTGTGTTGCATGCCTGAAAGGGAAGCAACACAAGGTGTCTGACAAGCCAAAGGAAAGGAACTCTGTCACTACTCCCCTACACGTATTTCACATGGATCTCTTTGGTCCCACCAGTGTAATGAGTCTAGGAAGGACCTCATTCTGTTTGGTGATCATATATGATTTCATAAGATTCACTTGAGTCTTCTTTATTAGAACTAAGGATGAGACTCCAGAGATCTTAAAGAACTTCATTCTGAATCAATGTGATCATAAGGTCAAGACCATAAGATGTGATCAAGGAACTAAATTCAAAAACCAAATTCTTGATATGTTTTGTGATGAAAAGGGTATTACAAGATAATATAGTGCTCCCAGGACTTCTCAGCAAAATGGTGTTGCTGGGAGGAGAAACAAGACACTTATTGAAGTTGCAAGAATCATGTCGTTTGACTTTAAACTTCCCATCGCCTTCTGGGTAGAGGCAGTCAACACTGCCTGCTATGTGCAAAATAGAGTTTTAGTAGTTAAGACTCATGGTAAGACGCCTTATGAGTTATGCCATAAAAGGAGGCCTTTCATTGGTTTCCTCAGATCATTTGGATGTCCTTGCACCATCTAGAGTACCAAAGATCAAGTAGCCAAATTTGCTTATAAATCAGATGATGGACTTAAAGCTGTTAGGATATTCCTTGCTTTTGCTGCATCCAAGGATTTCAAGGTCTACCAACTTGATGTCAAGTGTGATTTCCTATATGGGGTGATAGATGAGGAGGTGTATGTCAAAGAACCACCTGGCTTTGCAGACCCAGATCATTCTGATTATGTCTACAAGCTTGATAAATCTCTTTAAAGGCTATACCAAGCTCCAAGGTGGTATGAGACACTATCTTAGTGTCTCTGTGGTATGAGGCACTATCTCAGTGTCCCTATCAGTGTGGTTACAAGAAAGATACTATAGATGGAACACTCTACATCAAAGGAACATGGAATGAATTGATGTTGGTTCAAGTTTATGTAGATGACATTATCTATGGGTCAACTAATCCAAAGCTTAGCAAAGACTTTGAGAAGTTGATGAAGAATAGATTCGAAATAAGTGCCATTGGGGAACTCAATTTCTTTCTAAGAATTAAAGTGAAGCAGGTTGAAAATGGCATATTCATAAGTCAGTCAAAGTATGTATAAGACATAATTATAAAATTCAACATGACTGAATGTATGGTTGCAAAGACACCCATAGAAAGAAATTACTCCTTTGGACCAGATCTTAAGGGGAGTGTGTAAATGAACATCTCTATAGAGCTATAATTGGGTCTCTTATGTACCGCATGATTCATCTTTGCTACATGTAAATGTACAAGATATCAAGCCAACCCCAAGATGTCACACCTGGTTTCTGTCAAGAGAATTCATAGATATCTCAAAGGTGCTCCTAAACTAGGCCTTTGGTATCCAAAGAATTTTGAATTCAATCTGTATGCCTATACAAATAGTGACTATGGTGGTTGCAACATGACTGTAAAGTCTACATCCGGGGGATGTCAATTCCTTGGTGGAAGGATAGTCTCATGGAAATGCAAGAAACAATCTTGTGTGTCTGCATCAACTGCTAAAGCTAAATACATTACTGCTGTTAGCTGCTGTGCTCAAGTGCTTTGGATTCAGAATCCGATGTTGGACTATGGATTCAACTTCAAGAAGACTTTAATTCACATAGACAACAATAGTGTTATCTCTATCATAGAGAATCCTATGCAGCAGTCAAGCACAAAACACATCAACATCAGGTATAATTTAATTAGAGACTATTTTGAAATGGGATTGATAAAACTAGTCAAAGTTAACATAAATGAATAATATGTTGATCTATTTACAAAGTATTTTCATGAACAGAGATTTAAATATCTTGTATCAGCTTTTGGGATGATTAACTTTGAATAGATTTTCTTAATACTTAACTCAAGACTATTTCTAAAATATGTGTGTCCTAAGTTGTCTATATCATCACCTACATAAGCCCTGTTTACTTTGAAAGCAAATTCTTCAAATGAAATTTCTTAGAAATTTGGAATTTTAGACATATTTTTTCTCGGAAGACAATAAGTTGTCTTCGGAAGAACATTAAGTCTTCAAATCAGATAAACTACTTACAAGAAATTTATGTTTGGAAGAAATTTTGATATATCTTCCGAAGCTTAATGCTTCTAAGTATTTATATGCTTTTTAAGGACAATTTTCTTACGAAAGCAATTAAGCCTCAAAAGATTTATTTTCTCATGAATAAAACTTCTATGTTTTAATCTCTTCCAAAACCAAATATGTCTCAGAAGTAAAAATATTCCTAAGTATTTTTCATACAAAGCAAATTTCTATAAAGCTCCAGAGTATCTTCCAAAGTCAAATTGGCTTCGGAAGTTTTTATAAAACTTTTAAAGACAAATTACCTTCGAAAGATTTTGACTTCTAAGAAAACTACATTTTGGGCACCTTTTTCAGAGGTGGGACCGAAATCTAGATTTCAAAGTTTATACTTTTGCAATAACTTTGTATCAAATCTGTTTCATATATATACACTCAACGGTTTCCCCTCTTCACTATCTTTTTCATCTGTAAAATTCTATAACCTAAATTCACCCAGAAACCAACCTTGTTCTTATCTTCCTTCACCACAAAGCTACCTCAAAAACGGCTAACCTTGATCGAAGAAACCAACCAGATTTTTCCATGCACTTACACAGGCAACCCAATCAGGTTGCTTTGTTGAACTCTAGCAAAGATCGTGGTTTCTCAGAAGTTTGTCCATTATTAACTCTATCCAACTACTTTACCTCCCTTTCCATAGATTCTCCACTTTATAAGGATCAACTATTGGAGTTCTGGAGGACATACCAAGAGGTCACCATGTATGGGGAGAAGGCACTGCATGCCATAGTGCAGGGGAGGACAATCTTTATCACTCCACCATCCATAAACACACATCTTAGGCTTGTGATATAGAAGGTGATTTGTCCTTCCCAAAGTTAATTGTTAACCACTCTTTCAGGCAGATGGGCTATAAAGGTGACTACTGAATAAGAACCTTCGGCAAAGGGAAGGTCTCCTTCCAGTGGAAGTACCTCCTCCATGTGGTCATCCACTGTTTATCTAACAAGCATGGAGGATGGGACCAAATTCCTGAGGACCTTTCCTACATAGTCCACGGGATGGTTCAAGGGATCAAGTTCAGGTAATCTCAGTTTGTTTATACTAATTTACTTGCTAACTTGAACTCCTTAGAATATTACATGTTCCCTAGATATGTCCAACACATTCTTCATTGTGAACTGGGCTCACAGTTAAGGGGAATAGGTAATGTTCTGAAAATGGGACAGATGAAGCTCGACATCATCAAGACTATAAGAAAGCCTAATGTGGGCTTCTCATGGGTAGAAACAGCACTCGTCCTAAAAATGTTAGAGCTCATTAGTCAAGGTGACAACCCAGCAGTACTAGCTAGTGTTGAACCAACACCTTCTACTTCTCAATAACCCATACTACATCAAATAACCATCACCTATACAAGAAAATCCAAACGAACCCCTTCACAAGCTACTCAACATATGTAGGTCCCCATATCCTCACCCATGTAGGATGAAATAGCAACTAGAGCTCCCACTTCTCCTAAATAGCAAACCCCTCCTACCTCACAGGGATTAGTACTAAGGTTCCTCATGCTCAGCCTGATGAGCTCATAACCCTAACAACCTTAAGCTTTCACTCAGAGTCTCAAAGCTCTAATGAATAACCTTCAGGGGAAAGTTACCATCCCCTAACTCTAGACCTTAACCAACTAATACCTAACCTAGAATTCTATGATGATGAAGACATGGGCTTCAGTGAGTACCATGAGTCTCTCTTCTCCACCCCTACTCATGGAGAGATGAGTACTCCTGCATCACCTATGTCTAGCCCACATCATCCACCCACTACTGAGGTGGATGTACTTGAACATGTTCAGGAGGTCCATATGGAAGAGGCTCTCACTTTAGCAAGTGACTAATCATTAAGACCTCAACCATGGCAACCCAGCCCCTTGACACTTCACCTAGAGCTGTCATGGTGCAGGGAAATTCAGTAGTCAAGAATAAAGTGCTGGTGAGGAGGAATAAGACTTTGGTCCTATTCTGTCATTCCCCTGTGATTCTTCTGATGAAGATTAGGGGAGTTTGAAACTAAAGGTGCAAAAACTGACTCAAACATGCACCTATTTATTCTCAAAGGTTAGTCAGCTGGAATCTCAAGTGACTACCTTACAATGGAGAGTCAATGACTAGCAGCATGAGATCACCGATCTTATGGGCGAGTTAGCTGACAGACCACTCAGATTGACTCAACCAATTCCATAAGAACCTGTGGATGTGCTGGTACTAACCTCCATCTCACTTATGCAAAAGGGTGGTGCTACCAAAAAAGGGAAGAAAGTCCTAGCAATCACATAACCTGGGAGTTCTTCTCAAAGGATGGACATTGAGGAGTCACCACCCTCACTTGTAATTGTCCATACTCAGCAACCTCGTCAAGTCCATATTGATCGGGACTCACTCATACAAGATTTGTTGAGGAGGGTATACCAAGGGCTATGCCTACCCCATCTCATCACTCTAAGAATCCAATTATGGGATGGTGGTATGACATGGATAGAAGAGCCCTAGTAATCTATAGATCTCAAGGGGAATAGGAAATCTTCAACTTCACCAACCTGAGATTCTATAAAAGCACCTATCTGATTGACCTTCCACTTGCCAATCCATGTTAAAAGACAAGCTGCAAGGTTAGCAAATAGGGTGCTAGAAGAGTTCAAGCTGTGATCCAAACTAAATAGACAGAGGCTAGCAAGTAAGACTATTAGTCAACTGGATGTTAAGGTGGACCTCAAGATTAGCTTCGAAGGGGAAACCTTGACTGAAGGCCAAGTAGTTGAGTCTGTAAACCTTGAGACATAAGCATTTTTAGCACCCATTACCCTCAGTAAAGCACTAGATGTGAAGGTGCTTTACAACCTCTCTTTGGCCAGAGCTTGACTGATGAACCAAGAAATAAAGACTAAAGCTCTCACTACCCTGAGTCACCAAGGCCTATGAGTGGCAAAAGGGAAAAGGAAACTAACTCTTGAGGAGATTAAGGATGAGGAGAGAGAGGGGGGAGGAGGAAGCTAAGGGGAGAGAGTTCAAGTGAGTTCCCAAGCTTTATGAAAGCTGCAATCAGGGTTGCCTAAATCTCAACCTAAAGGCTTTATTCAGAGGTGGGTCTTTCAACCTAGCCAAATACTCTAGATGATGAGTTGAGGGTAGCTAGATTAAACTACTTGGGGACTAGGAACTATAATATAGATGAACTCATCTCTCTTCCCTTAGGAGAGCTCAATGAACTGGCTGACACGAACTTGTAAAAGGAGAGGAAGGAGGCAAAGGATGTAGAATTGCTCCTCAAGATCAAGGAAGAAAGGAGGCAGACTAGACTCTTCAAATATGATCCTACCCTCTCTCCAGTTCATGAAAGCCCTGAGACAAAGGTTATAGTAACAGAACAACCTCATGTAGACAAAGAAGCAGATAGACAAAACATAATCAGCTACCTGAGTGCCACAGACCTCAATCAGGCATCTTCACTTCTTCCCTTATCATATGAATACATAGAATTTGAGTACCTCAATCAACTTTAGCAACAAGTTATAAAAGAACAAAGCGCTGCTAACAGTAAGCTGAGGGAAGAAGCTGCAAGTCAATAGTCATCATCCAAAAAAGCTAAAAGAAGTCTGCTGATAAGCAGAGGATAATGAGCTTCTTGAAGCTGTATGGATTCTCTGCAAGGAGGCTTGGTCCAATGTCTCTATCTACTATGGATGATCACATTAGAGTGATCAAGCAGAAGATTAAAAAGAGGGAGCTTATTGACTTGCATTCTCCACCAAGTCAAGCTCCTCCTGAAGTCGAGGTCAAGGTTGAACCCTAAGAGACAACACAACCTAGATCTAGTGCTAGACCACAGCCAACTTCATCTTCTGATCCACAGCATGATCCTAATCCCTCTCCTTCTAAACCAGTGAGAGAAGAGGACCTAACTAAGAAAGTCACACAAGAACAACCTGGTATTGAGGCCAGTCTTCTTAGTTAAAGCCTTCAAAGAGGAGGAAAAGGATAGCTATGAAGAGGGACACTAAGAAGAAGAAGAAGTTCAAGGCACCCACCTTCACACCACAGGATGAGTCAAAGCATCCTAAGGTAGCTCAAGAAGAGGCTGCTCAACCAAATTCAACACAAGTAGAGCCTCTTGCAGCTAGAAGACCCATCATGTACTAGACTTTTGTTGCAAATCCTGATAGATGGTATGTCATCAGAGATCAAGGTTGTCAAGATGTCTATTTCTAGCAAGACATGCTTGATCATCCTCTGCATGATCTCTATGGTATGAGAAGGTACTATGAGAGTCTGAGGGATCCTGGCCTATTGATAAGAAAGGAATGGTGTTGATCCTTATGAGGAGTGTAAATATTTGAGTTGGCTTCTTTGTTTTGGTAGCATCAGCCTAGGGAAAGTTTGTAAGGTTTATACTTAAAGGCTGATGCAACAAAAGAAACCAAAGAGCTTCCAGCATGCATGCATGAAGTACATAGTAGAAGTTACTTCAAAATTTTTACACATTTCAGAGAAAATATGCTAAGTGTAAAATCATCTGAAGGCAAAGACCAAATCTTCCAAAGCCAAAGATGAAGTATTATGAAGCTTCAATGACAAAGTTTTCCGAAGCTAAAAGACTGAAGACTAATTTCTTCCAAAAACAGAGAATACATGCTTTGTCTAATCACTCTTCAAAAAAGTTGACCAACTTTTCGTGCCACTCTGAAGACTCACCAACTTGCATAAGTTGGTGAAAAGGTCCATGCTTTTGTAAACTGTAGATTATGGTTCCGGGCCTGTAACTTTCTACTTTGTATTTTTTATCCTTTTTATAATATATTAGGATATGAACTATGACATGTCATAATCACAAGTCAAAAAGCAATCTGCCTTTTGATTGTACACTGATCTTGTTGTCTATATTAGTGTTTCTAGCTAGCTTTTAAAGTATAGCCGGCTGTAGGATGTAGTATAAAGTATCTCAGGTTCTTGTATTTATCAAAATGCTTTGTAACACTTGTAAAAGAACTTGAGATCAATATACAACATTCTTGAAACCGAATTTATCTTTTTCTTATTTTTTTTGTCTTACTTGTATTCTTAGTATCTTTCATATAAACCCTTCCAGACTTCAAAAAAATTTTAAATTAAAATTTGGAACTTTTCGCATGAAATCAACTACTCACATGCGAATAGTTAACTTTTCACGTGAAAAGGTTAAGTGTTCGCATGAAACAAAGTTTGACCATAGGTCAAATGTTCGCGCGACAAGTCAAAAAGTCAAGAGAAAGGTTCTGAACAATTTAAAAACATATCACATCTATTCATATTCCAAAGGATTTTGGCACGGGACAAGTCTGAAATTTTTGATTTTTTAAATTAAGCAAATTCATGTTGATTTAACTATTAAAACGTGTTCATTAGTTGTCGATTAGATCAATGTTAAGGTTTCATATGGTTCATTTCATTCAATTTTTAGTTTATTAGTCTTTATTAAGTCGGTTAAGGTTCAAACACTCATAAACCCTATCAATAACACGAAATCTACCTTATCAATCTTTTCACAATCAACTTGCGACCACAATGAACGTGTATATCAATGATATTAGAATGTAACACTTAGAAATTTTAAGAGAACGAAAGCCAGTTGTGCGATGTGAATAGTTCACCATTTGCACAACTGTTGCTTTTATATCCCACTGACTTCTCGCATGTGACAAGTTCCACTAGTCGCATCATCTACTTTTCACATTTGTTAAAATTCTCGCGTGCGAGAAGTTCAACTTGTTTTTGAATTTATAAATTTTTCAAACCCCTTTATTGATTGTTATTGAAACTTTTGATTTGTATGAGTGAAAATATGCTTAAATAAGTGTTTACAATTAACCAAAAACCCTCAATTTTGTAAATTTTGTTGAACAAAGACAAAGTGTAAACAAACATGAAATTTAACAAAACTTAATACAAAACGAAAAACAAAACAAAAACAATTTTGTCAATCAATTTATACTAATAGCTTAAGATAGTTTTGATAAATTTTCATGTATAAGATCATATTTCTATAAAATTGATTATTAACATCGCCGAGCTTTATTTTAAGATAAGACTGATTATTTTGATTGTTAATATGTTTTATCCACTTTAAACTTAGACTTTAATTTTTACTTGACAAATATTCTGTTATATTTATCATATTTTGATTAATTTATATGAATTAGTCGATCCCACAATCAATAATCCTGTAGAACCCTTATCTAGCTTTAAGATAATTTTTAGATTTCAAGTCAACTCAATTTGACTTAAACCTTTTACCTCTGATCAGTATTTTTAGGATTATTTTTCTCTATTATAATATCTATTTAGAGCATAACTATTCTAAGAATCATTTCTAAAGACAAAATAATAACAAGTTTTAGGACTTATTAAACAGCCAATCGGACATATGTTTTTGCCCTTGCAATACGTTTAGGACTTACATGTCAATTCGGACTTACATGCCTCATCTTTTAATTTTGTTTCCTATGTCAGAACCTATTCTCAAAAAGAAAAATATTTATCATATCATATATATGTCTATGACATATCTTTTATTATTATGCACATTGACATCTTTTATTCCTATATAGCCTTATAGCATCTTTTTGCTCTTTTTGATTACTTTTCTTTTGTTTTTGTATTTCATAACCTTTTCATCTTTCGATATATATATATATATATACACACACACACACATATACATATATATATGTATACATACATATATATACATACATATATATATATATTCTAAAATATACTGAATCAGATAGCAACTGGCTTAAGTATGACTAGACTGTAACTCTCAGTCTGTTTTAGCATGGAATCAGTGTTACCATAAAACCTTGATACGTAACCCACTTTAGTGATAGACAATTTACTTTGAGTGCAACACAGATCTAACTGCTTTTCATTCATGAAATTCAAGCCTATTAACATATCAAACATAATCTATGTCAATTTCTCTTAAGCCTTAATATATAATGTATCAAAATAAAGAAATGTACTATCATTTCCTATATAGCCATTTAATTCTCTGTATGTTTAAAACATAATCTTTTTGTAAATATTATTCGATCTTTATTCCCCTAAGAAGAAAAGTTTTTTGAGACATTTTTAAAATTTCTCCTGCTAAAATTGTGATTATCTAAAAAGAAAAGAACAAAATTAACTAAATGAATAGAAATTTTTTTTATGAGGGTGTAAGGATAATCGTTAAAAAAAGTTAATCATTCCCATAGATTGAACTAAAAAGTCAAATCGGGAATGATCAAATGCTTTGGTAAACAGAATAGCAATGTTGTAATATGATTTGACAGGTTCCAGATGAATAAGCTTTGGATCAAAACAGTCACGAATAAAATGCATTCGAATGTTGATGTGTTTTGTTTTTGAGTGTTGAATAGGATTATTTATGATGTTTAACACTATAGTATTGTCACACCAAATATTGGTGTTATAATGGTTTAGACCATAATCAAGAGCTTGTTGCTGAATCTAAAGGATCTGAGAATAACAACTTGATGCAGCCACATATTCAGCTTATGCAGTGGATGTAGATACTGTCTGCTACTTCTGGCATTAACAAGAAATCAACCTATTTCTAAGAAATTGACAAGCACCTGTTGTTGATATCCTATCCAAGTTACATCCTGCATAATCACTGTCACTATAAGCATATCAATTGAAATTGGAATTTTTAGGATACCAAAGCCCAAGTGTTGGTTGGCCATTGAGGTATTTGAAAACCCACTTGACAGCTTTCATGTGTGACTCCTTTGGATTACTTTGATATCATGCACACTGACAGACAGAAAACATGATGTCTGGTCTGCTGACAATGAGATACATCAAAGATCTAATCAATGATCGATACAAATATTGATCAACATTTTCACCTGGATATTTGAGGTTAAAGTAGGATGAAAAGAAATCAGAGTTAGAGAAATCTTGGAGTCTTGGAATATATGTTTGTTCAGAATACTATGAACATATTTTTCTTGATGTATTAGTATACCCACATCATCTTGTTTTACTTGTATACCCAAGAAAAATGACATTTCTCCAAGAGAACTCATCACAAATTTCTTTTTAATCATAGCTTCAAATTTCTTGCACAAATCATCATTGGTAGATCCAAAGATAAAGTCATCATCATATACTTGAACAAGAATAAGATCATCACAAGTCTTTCGTACGAATCAAGTTTGATCAATAGCACCCCGTGTAAAACCATTTGCAAGCAAATGTTCAGTGAGGGTGGAATACCAAGCACGAGGTGCTTGATGTAAGCCATAGAGTGTTTTGTCTAACTTATAAACATACTTAGGATGATCTAGATCTTCAAAGCCAGGTGGTTGACAAACATGGGTTTCTGTAAGATCGGTGTTGGTCTCTCAACATAAGTTTTATCTTACAAACTTACTAAGTTTCGCTTGGTTAATAAAGCAGAATCTATAACTAAGTTGGGAATAATATAATAAGTTAATGAACAAAACTATGGTTTTCAAGATGCTTGCATAAATTATTTCTCAACTCAGTATTATAAGAATCTTACAAGCATGGTTTGATGAGTTACAAAGAGAAACTATATATACTACTATCAACAGTCGGTTATACTTGGATGACCTGCTGGAATTTATAACTAGACAAATACTACATTGCTAGAAGTAAAGCATCTAAGATAAAATAATTTCCTAGATTAGGTAGTCATGACAGGTCAATGACTTACCCTTTGTTAACAATTAAAGATGACAACTGTACTAATTCATAAAGGTGAACAGTGGACTAAAGTATGGTCAACTAAATGGGTGTGGGAAAGCACTATGTAGTTTGTTAGAGATTGCAACGAATGTCAAACAACCCATACTTATATCAACTAGTTCATAGTTGGTTCTTCAGAAGGTATACGGCTTCGAAAGAATAATTTCTTCGGATGCCATTGATACCTCGAAAGAAACAACTTCTTCTCAGTCTTCTGTAAGCCTTCATGAGTTTCTTCTTCGAAAAACATTGCCTTGGATCTTCTAAGTGTGAATACTCCTGAAGGGAAACTTCTTAGTCTTGAAAGACTTAGTTCTATCTTTGGAAGTTCTTCATGTACTTCGGAAGGAAAACTAGTTAGTCTCGAAAGACTTAGTTTTCCTTCGGACGCTCTTCATACTTTAAGCTTTGGAAGATCTTCAATTGCCTTCGGAAGAGTTGCTTTAGCTACAGAACAATTCTTCAATTACACTTCAAAATTCTTCTAAGTGTTGTTTTGTTGCACCAGCCTCATATGATCTAATGGTTTCTTCTTTCATCTCATCATACAAGAATGTAGTTTTGACATCCATCCGATAGATGGTGAAATTCTTGTATGAAGCATAAGCCAGAAAAATACATATAGCTTCAAGTCTTGCAACATGAGCATATAATATTTCATAATCAAGACCTTCAACCTGATAAAATTTTTGAACAAGTATAGCCTTTTTGCGAACAATCACATCATGTTCATCCGTTTTGTTTCTGAATATCCATTTAGTTCCAATCGGTAGCTTACCCTTTGGAAGTTCACACAAATGCCAAACATTTAGCTTCTTAAATTTCATCGGCTCGTCTTTTGTAGCCTCAACCCAACTATTTTCCTTTCATACCATCTCTATGTTCTTTGGCATAATTTGTGAAATAAAGCATGAATGCAAGCATGTATTTATAATACCAGATTGACTTCGAGTTCGGACACCTTGTGATAATGGACCAGTGATTGCTTTAGTTGGATGGTCTTTATGAACTCCGTTAAGGAATGGTATGTTCAGAAATAACTTCGTCTAAATTAGACACATGACCAACTGGTCTTTCAATAGTGTTCCTTCCTTCGGGTTGATACACAATATCTTTATATTTATGAATGTCATTATCAATAGATAAATAGTCAAACAGAACTTCAATGGTATCAATAAGATCATTTTGAGTAGAAGAGAAACTTTGATCAGAAACTTATAGAGCTTGTTTAACATCTGGATTAGAATGAGCAATTCAGAATCATAAACATATTATGGAATAGGTGAGACATTTAAAGAAGAGGGTATGTCTGAAAATCTTCATGTAGCTGAAGATGGCATAGGTCCAATATCATCAATAAAAATATCTGGAATAGATGATGGAAAAGGTGGATTTGTTATAGAAACAAAGAAGATCGATTAAGTTTCAAATAATGAAGCATAATCATATATCCATGAAGGAGAAGAACCTGCACCTTCTTCCTCATCCTTTGCTCTCTTCTACAACTCTTCTTCAGTCTTGGCTTTCCTTGTAAGTTTAGCCAGATGAAGACTACTCAGATGATTTTTGATATGAGCAGCAACCTGAGAGTTAGAGGGATTGGAGAATGGTTTCTTTGCTAACTCAGTAATGTCAAATATGCTGGAGTGTAGTAGAGATAAAGTATCAATCCTGTTTACTTCACCATTCTCCCTTTCCATACCAAAGTTGTGAGAATGTTCATCAAATCTCCACTGGACAATTTGCCTTCTAGGATTGAGGGGCTGAGTTAGCAACTTATCCCTTTCCTAGTATCCACCAAAGTCACTAGTCTCCTTCTTAACTTCTTTTCTTCTTCTTTTAGTGTGTCTGAATTAGTTGTAAGAAGTTGGAGAGCTTGGTCGAGTGTTGCCCTAGGTAGATCAAGAAATGCATCTCTTATGAGGGAACTAGAAGAGCCATCAACATACTTAAGCTTAATTGACTCTTCCTCATAAGACATGTCGCTCAAAGTTGTACAGTTAATGAGCTTCCTCTTGATCTCCGTGAATTCTTCTAATGTCAGGGGCTTAAAAGGTTCAAAAGATAGTTTGGGTAGTGATTGGGTTCTAGGTTGTGTTTTGTGTTTGAGGATAGGTAGTAGTGGTGGTTGTTAGGAAAAAGTAGGTAAGGGTGTGGGTATGGTTACTGGTGTGGGTTCAAGGGTGTAAGGCTCAGTGGTTGGTTCAGTTTTAATAGGGAAGTGAAAAGGTGTGGGCATGGTTAAGGTTTGGGTGCTGGTTTAGGTGCCATCCTCTAAACACATAGTACTTGAGGTACCTCCTGCCTTCTTCCTAAAAGAATATCAACCTTGATGTCACTGACATATCGATGTAGGGTCTTCTCTGATATGGGATCCACTTGCCTGCCTGTGAAGCCATGGGCTTTAAGATAAGTTTTCATCCATTCCTTATCTCCCACCTTCTTAGCAGATGCAAGGTGTGCCTCTTCCTCCTTCTTCTTCTTCTTTTCCCTTAGCTTCTCCATGTAGTCTTCTCCTCTCGTTGGTGATTTGCTCTTGTTCTTTGAAGAAAAGGAACAAGATAGTATCATTGTCATGAGGTGTCAGTTCTTCCCGAGAATAGCCTCTAGAGCAAAGAAAGGCTATCCTCTCCATCCTCTCCCTTTGTATTGCCTCTTCCTTATTTTTCCTTTTCTCCTCCTCTATGGCCAATATTGCTGCTTCTTCCCTTTCCTTTGGCAGCAAGGTTGCCTTCTCTAACTTTACAAGCTCATCTAGTGGGAGTAGAACTATTTATTCATTATCTACTCCCAGGCTAATGAGCATGTCTATCACCTCCACTCTCCTCTTGCTGTTGATACTTTCTTGAGCGGCTATTGCTGCTTTGCTGCTTGCAGCCAACAGCTTCCCAGTATCAACTATTCCCTCCTTCTTGGGCTTTTCCAACCTTTCCTCCTTTAGAAGCTCCACAGTAGTGAGCTTCCTCTTCCCTTAGGATAAGAGGAAGATTTAGCTTTTGGAAACTCAGGCTTAGAGGGTTCAGATTTAGGAGAGTGGGGTTGGACTTGTGGTGTTTGAGGTAGGGGAGTTTCAAGGAAGTCCTCACTGTTCACCTCAAAGGCTAGATCAAGAATTGTCTCTGTGATAAACAGGTCATCTGATAAGGATAATAGTTCCATAATTCCTTCCGCAGCTTGAATTTCTGCTTTGGAAGAAACTTAAATTGCACTACCTGTCCCTTCTAAATCGGTTTTTGGGTCATTAGTCAGTATACCCCCTTCAAAGTTAATCTTAGGTTCAATAGAGGCCTTAGGTTGACCAACTTCCTCTTCATAGGTAGGTGGTGCACTCAGCCTTTGAAGCTATTCAGCTACAAAGTAGGCAACGACTATATCAGGGGAGGGTTGTTTAAAGGAGGAGCTTATCAAAAATTTGGTTAGAAACCTGTTAAGGTCAATAAACATCCTTAGGTCTAATTGAATAGTGATGGGAGCTGGTTGAGGAAAGATGGTTGCAGTTTGTTGCTGTGTGGAGTAAAAAGAAGATATGGCATCAAGGGAACTTGTTGCGATGGCAAGGCTTGGTTCCTCATGTCTTTGTTTCTGTATATTCTCCTCTTTTTGGTAGCATCATCTTGAGAAGGAGATGAGATGAAGGAAGAACTTAAAGAAACTTGAGTATGTACATGCCTAACAGACTTCTCATTCTATGTCTCATCTAGTTGAGCCATCAGATTTGCAATCTAGTTGCTGACTGGCATACCTATCTTCTAAAGTCCTAACCTTAGATTTAAGGTTTGAGACTTTAGAAAGTAGGTAACTGATTATGAGTTGCAGACTACCCTCATCTACTTTTAAAGAATCATAGGGAGATGAGATAACATACCTAGTATGTTCATCATCATCACCAGTAATGGTTTCTTGGCACCCTGGATACCCTTGTGTGCTGATGTCTCTTTCAGAGTCATCAATGGGAAAGGTTGTCATAGATTCAGTCCCACTTATGTTTCCACTATCCTGAGAGGCTAATGAAACACTCTCAGTAGTGGCAGCTGAATCTACATGAGTCACCTCAACTCTGGTTGGACTCACTTCAGTTTTGGCTGGCTGATGTGGGCTAGGTATCAAGGGTTCCTTGGCACTCAGTTGATCTAGGGAATGGTGTGGTAGATCAACATCATTGCCATAACTGAACATAATATCCTTATCAGGTCAGGTTAGTAGGTTAAGAAAGGATGCAGAGGTTATTTCTAATGACCCGGGACCTTGGTCAGCACCTAATGGTTGTTCTACAATAGTAGATGAGGCGTTGATATGGCTATCTAGTGTTGGGACTCACTATGAGGCTGATGGCTTGGATAATGGGCACATTAGGTTAAGATTGAGGAGACTCAACATAGATGTTAAAGTCAAATGAGGAGGATGGTTGGACCTCTGGCTGAGTAGGAGCCTTGAGTACCACTCTAGCTATTTTGGTTTAAATAGAAGGGACTTGTTCAAACAGAGTAGATTGAACAAAAGTTTGTTTGGGGCGTCTTTTGTATATGATTCTTATTGGGGTGGGAAAAAGTGATTTGATATGTAGTGGTGGTGTCTAGTGTGGGTTCATCACCTTCTAGGTTTGCAGGGATGTCACAATTAGCCATTGGCTCAAGCATACCTGAAAGGAGAGTAGTGAACCTTCTAGTAAAGTTGGTGGACACCTTCTTCAGCATTTTAAGGATGCCAGGCCTTATGTGAGGGACTAGTAGGACATTTTCAAATTGATGCTTGTCCTGGTTAAGCTCACAATTGATTATGTGCTGAATAAACCTGGGAAATATGTAGAATTTATACCAGATAAGATTACCTTGCAGATTGTTTAGCATGAATCTTGAGTAATTGAAGCGAAGGCCTTCCATGGACTAGGCAGCCTAAATCATATGGGATTTGATCCTAACCCCTGACTTGTTTGATAGACTATGTAGGACAATATGTAACAGAAAGTTCCAGTTGTAAGAAAAGTTGAACTTGTTCACTGTAGATCTACTAATATCTCTACCATAGCCTATTTGGATGTAGGTATCCTCCAAATCAGACTTAGGGAATTCAGTAGGGGCTTTATCATCATGGAGTTCCAGATGCTCTCTGATGGTGGTTTCACTAATGATAATCTCCTGTCCGCAGATCCTTGATTTGATAATCCTTTCATCATTGAGCATGTTGCTTTGACCATTGGCCCATAATTCGGCCATGTGGTTTGAATAGATAGAGGGATCAACGGTAAGGGCAGTAAATTATGCAGATTGGGAAAGAAATTGGACGATGGGGGAAAAGTTAGCATCCCTTGAAGAATCAAGGATGGCGACTTTGTTGTGTAAAGGATTCAAAGCCATTGTTATATAAGTACCGTTGGATTAAAGGAATTTAAGAGTGAATGGAAAAGAAAGTGGAAATTTAGGACTTTTACAGTGGTAAAGAAATTAAAGAAAAAGAGTTGGAAGTATTTAAATGGTGGATAAAAAGCTAAATGGATAGGTGAAAGGACAGTTTAGGTTCCGATTTGACAGAAGCGGTAAGATAAACCATTTAAAATATTGAACAATCATGAATAAAATCTTACTCTTTACAGAGAGAGGCCCAAAAATTTCCGTTACACGGTAACATTGTTCTTCCGAGAGTAAAATTGCTTCCGAGAGTAAACACTTGTGTTTCTTAATATTTTCTTCTAAAGCCACTATTGCTTCCGAAGCAAACTATGTCTTAAAGACAAACTTTGCTTCCGAGAGTAAATTGTTCTTACATGAAATGAAGTTAGTAACATTCGGAGGGAAATTTAATCTATGATCAAGTTTTCTTCTGATGCTAAAAACTCTTTGGAAGAGAATACTAATGCTGAGGAATTTGCCTTCGGAAGATAGATAAAGATCTCTTCTGAGGGTAAATTTCTTTTTGGAAGAATTCATACTTAGAAAATTTAAATAAAAACTTTTGTAACAGGGATTAGATTGCATAAAAATAATATAGACAAAACATATTTTCAAAAAATTTTAAAAAGAGACTGACTAGTCAATATTGATCATCCTAATAGCTGTAATTAAATACTTAAATCTTTGTTCACCAAAGGCTTTGGTGAATAAATCAGCATATTGTTCATTTGAATCAACTTTGACTAGTTTGATTAGGTTTTTCTCATTATTATGTCAAATGAAATGATACCTGACTGGATTTTCTATGATAGAAGTAGAACTCTTGTTGTGTATGTGGATAGGAGTCTCCATGAAGTTGAAACCATAGTCTAATCTCTTATTCTGAATCCATAGCAGTTGAGCACAGCAACTTGCAGCAGCAATGTAGTCAGCCTTAGTAGTTGATGTAGAGATACATGATTGCTTCTTGCATTGCCAGAAGATGATCCTTCCACCAATAAATTGACATCCTCCTGATGTGGATTTCTTGTTAATGTTACAGCCTCCATAATCACTGTCAGTGTAACCATAAAGGTTGAACTCCTTATTCTTAGGATACCAAAGACCCAGTTTGGGAGCTCCTTTGAGGTATGTAAAAATTCTCTTGACAACGATTAGGTGAGACACCTTAGGAGCAGCCTGATATCTTGCACATATTTATGTTGCAAACATGATATTAGGCCTACTTGCAATTAGTTACATCAGAGACCCAATAATTTCCTTGTACTAATGTTGATTAGTATCATCCCCCTCAGAATCAGGACAAATATTGTGATTCCTTTAAATAGGTGTCTTGGCTGGTTTACAATCTTTCATCTCAAATCTTTCTAAAATGTTCTTGACAAACTTAGATTAATTAATGAAGAACCCTTCTTCCATATGTTTCAGTTGAATCCTAAGGAAGAAATCCATCTTTCCCATGAAACTCATCTCAAATTTCTTTCTCATGATGCTTTCAAAGTCTGTGCACATTTGGTCATTTGAGGAACTAAATATTATGTCATCAACATAGACTTGTACAAACAACATATCCTTCCCAGACTTCTTTATGAACAACGTCTTGTCTATAGTGCCTCTGGTGTAGTCATTCTATAGAAGAAACTGAGAGTGTCTCATACCACAGCCTAGATGCCTGGTGTTGCCCATAAAGAGCTTTGTCCAGTTTGTACATAATTAGGGTGTTGTGGGTCTTCAAATCCAGGTGGCTGGCATAAATAAACTTCTCTATCAATGTCCCCTTACATAAATGCACATTTGACATCAAGTTGAAGGACTGTGAAGTTCTTGGATACTACAAAAGCAAGAAAGATTCACACAGCCTCGAGTCTTGTAACAGGTACAAAGACATCAGTGTAATCTATGCCTTTCTCTTGTTTGTATCCTTGAACCACAAGTCTAGCTTTATTCTTGATGATCAAACCTTTATCGTCTCTTTTATTTCTGAACACCCACTTAGCGCCTATAGGGACTTGGCCATGTGGCAATGGACATAAGTTCCATACCTTTTGCCTCTTGAATTGAAGTAATTCCTCTTGTATTGATTCAACCTAATTGTTGTCCTTGAGGTCTTCTTCCACCTTTTTTGGTTCCAAATGAGATAGAAAGCATGAGTACAAGTAACCATTCCTATTTTGAGTCTAACTTCTGGTTCTCACACCTTCTGAGACATCCCTAATGATGTTCTCAACTGGATGGGTGTTGTGTATCCTGAGTCTAGGAATCACATCTAGTTGTATAGATAGATCCAAGTTGGAAAGTTTTTCTCAGGATTTTAAACACCATTCGCAGCTACTATCTCACACTCATTCAATGAGGATTGATTGAATGAATGTATTACAGCATTAATGGTATTTTATTATGAAGCAGCAACAACAGTTGCCTATTCCTCCAGATCACTATCTTCATCAGCTTGGTGTTGAGTGTTGGAGTTGTCAGCTGATGAGTTTTGAGGCTCAGTTGGGTGACAACTTGTTGAAGCTCCATTGTTTCCTGAGATGTTCAAGCTTTCAGGACTTCCAATAGTAGGAGTTTGATCTTCATGACTTCTTGGAGAAATTAGAATAGATCTAAGTAACTCTAACAGTTGATCATTATTGGAGTCACTTTAAATTCCTGTTCCAGTTGAAACATTCTCACAAGATGGTTTAGAATAGTTTAGAAATAATTCTAAATCAAATATATGGTCAGAACAATTTCCCTTAACACAAGAAGTGTGCTCATTTACAACAATGTTGGATAATTCCACAAATTGTTGATTTTTGATTTTATACACTCTATAAGTTATAGAGCTTGAGGAATACCCAACAAAGATAGCATCATCCGACTTTTCAGCAAATTCTGTTAAATTGTCCTTTGTGTTAAGTATGGTGCACCTGCTATCAAAGGACCTTAGAAAGCCAATGAATGATGGTCTCTTATTCCATAGCTCATAAGGGGTTTTTCCATGGGGCTTAACAATGAGAATCCTGTTTTGCACATAACATGCAGTGCTAACTGCCTTTGCGCAGAAAGTTAGAGGCAGCTTTGAATCAGCTAACTTATTTCTTGCAGCCTCAATAAGTGTCCTGTTCCTCCTCTCAGCGACACTATTTTGTTAAGGAGTTCTAGGAACACTGTATCCTCAGGTAATCCTTTTGAGTTATAGAATAAGTCAAGAACTTGATTCTTAAACTCAGTCCCTTGATCACTTCTAATTGTTTTTACCTTGTGATCAATTTAATTTTTAATTTTAAGAATAAAAGATTTTAACGTTTTAGCAGTTTCATCTTTAGTTCTTAAAAAGAATACCCATGTAAATCTTATAAAAGCATCAACTATCACAAGGCAATATGATTTCCTTCCAATGCTCATTATACTTGTGGGACCAAATAGATCCATGTGAAATAAGTCTAATGGAGTGGTGATTGAGTTAACTTCTTTAGATTTGTGAGATACCTTATGTTGCTTTCCTTTCAGACAGGCAACACAGTTATCTTTACAGAAAAATTCCATTTTGAGCACACCATGTACCAAGTTATTCATAACCAGTTTGTTCATGCTTTTAAAATTAACATGGCATATTCTTTTCTGCCAAAGAGTTGACTTATCACCATTAGCTTTGGAAAGAAAGTATGATACTTCTCCCAGTGGGGAAGCATAGTTCATATCTAGATTGTGCATATCCCTTCTCCTGGGAGATTGAAGAAGCACCAATTCCTGAAGAATTATCATCCCAGGCTTAAGGATAATGCACTCATGTTCAGTGAAAAGCATTTGATGCTTTTGATCATAGAACTGAGAAACACTCAAGAGATTGTGTTCAAGCTGTTTGACAAAGTTTACTTTGTAAACTTTTAACTTACTATTGGATACACTACCTCTACCAGAAATATATCCTCCGGCTTCACCTCCAAACTGTGCAGGACCTCTATCAAAGTGTACAAACTATTGTAGGAGAGATCTATTCCCTGTCATGTGCCTGGAGCATCCACTATCAACAATCCATATGTTTCCATTCTTATCATATGGATGACCTTGCATATATGGTTAAATGATTAGTTACTATTGAAAACCCAAGCCTTGTTAGTCTTGGGCTCTTCCAACGTAGATGAATAATTGAACCAAATGATATGCATAGGGGTTCAACTAAGATTTGTGAAGAAGAGGTTTGGGCTGCAGCATCTTGTCTATTCTTCCATTCCATCCCATGGTTGATTAGTGTAGATAGCCTATGGAGGCTTGAGCGGCATGACTTGCTTCCAAGGCTTCTTTCTTCTCAGAAGAAGTTATCACCACCTTTCCGAAGCAGTTTTCTTCTCGAAAGGTTTTAAAGGATTCTTATATTCCTTTGTTTGTTTTTAGGCTTGTCTTCTAAAGATATATTTCTTTCGGAAGAATATGTTTCTTCTGAAAGCAACTTGGCTTTGGAAACAAGCTTTCCTTTCTTTAACACTCGGACCATATGGTAAGGTCCAAATATGAAACCTTCCTTGACTCCTTCTTTCTTAACATTGTTTACATAATGTGTGCTTGCTGGATTGTAGTAACCATCTTTAGCTATATGGTTATGCAGACCACAGATTATGCATTCAATGTTAACTTTGATGGGGCATGGGGGCTATTGTTTCTTGCACTTCTTTTCTTTTTCAACAACCTTCCCCTTTAACTTCTGATTCTTCAGCTAGATAGGATTACTTGTACTACACTCCTTTCCTGAGTCAGAGTTTCCAACCACTTAGAAACCAGCTAAGATGAATACACCCTTTTGCCTTGGGTCTGTTTTCAACTTAGACACAGCCACCTTCTTGGCAGTTTTTCTTGTTGCCTTGATTTTGTTCTTTCTATCTTTGGTGGTCAGGGGTTGATCATCAGCAGTGTGGATGAGGTTTTCTACCTTATCATTCACTGTGGTGGTCACCATTTTTGCATCATTCTTCTGCTCATTGGGTAGTGGGTTAGCAATTAGAACCTTTTGCTCATCAGCATCACATCTTGGCTATCGAACAGACATATGAGAGTATGGTGGAGCAATTTCATTATTTTCTAACCCACTTTTGTTTTGATAATACACCTTTGAATTAGAGGATGATGCAATGACGGTGTTGAAGTTATACTCTTGAATAGCATACTTCTTTGCTTTAGCCTCTTCTATTACTAGCTAGGCTTGAGCCTCAGTTAACTTGGATATTAAATTTTTTATTTGAGCCCTGTTTGAATGTTCATTTCTTAAAGAAGATACAGTTTTCTCTAACTCTTCAATTTTAAATTTATAGTCAGATTCTGCTCTCTTAAAGTTAGATTTTAATATGTTTAAGAACTCAATATCAGATTTAATTTTCATGTTATAGTCCTGGTACAGTTTAACCTTAGCAATATAGGATGGGGTACAGAGATGTTTATATACCTTGGTGCCTTCGGTTCCAGCCATGAGAGCTTAAGCAGGAGTGACATCTTGCACCATAAAGCTCCAATAAACTTCTTGAGCAATAGCTACAGTTTGTTGTTCAGTTGGTTTGGCAGCAGCTTTTGGGGTAGCAGGATGTTAGGAGGCTTGAATTGCTCCAGGATTAGATCTTGGAGCCTTGCATTCCCTTGCAAAGTGACCAAGTTGATTGTAGTTGTAACACTTGGCCTTTGACTTGTCAAACCCAAATTTGTTGTTGATTGGGTTCTGAGGGAATTGCCTTCCCGTTCTCTTGAATTACTTCTTTGCTCTGTAGGTTAGAAGAGCCATCTGTTGGACAATGCCCATGTATTCCACATCATCTAGGCTAAAACACTCAAGATCTTCAAAACAGAATTGAAAATCTCCAGAGTGCTCGTTTCCTGAAACAAAAGCACAACTATCCAGAAAAGGATTTTATTGAGCATGTTGAGACATGGGTGTCTCAGGAAATATGATGTAAGGCCCAGAAGAGGATGATGGTTGTTGTGTAGGATTATATGTGCCCAAGACACTTAGAATATTGATGTGGTTAGTACGTTATGATCCAAGTCGGGTTATACCCAATAACAAGCTTAGTAAACACCAATTAATATTTAATTGATGATATGATCATGCAATTAAATATTTACACCAATTTAGAAAATGGGTTTTCTAAATAAGTTGCATATGAGATGGAACAATTTATTAAGATATTTTGTTCAATAATATTATTTGAAGAGTTATTTAAATTAGTTGTATAACACCAAATAATAATGAGAGTATACTACTTATACAATTAAATGGTTAATTGTTACAAGACTAGACATATGTGTGTGTGTTTATTTAAAAGAAAACCTCTTTTAGTTTGTGCAAAAACCGTCCCCTTTGTCTCTTGCATGTGGGAGACACACATGCAAGATTCCACCAACATTTGCCTTAAAAACAACACACCCACTAACTTGGTCTGGTAGAGCTTTCTCTCCATTCAATCATATATGCATGCAAGACCAAAAACACTTGATCAATCTCTCTCTAAATGCTACGGATTCCAGCAGCTATTCAAGAGAGTTATTAGAGCTGATTTTGAGCTGATTTCATGTTGTTCTTGGTGTGAGGTTCTTGCACTCCATGATTATGATTCCATACATGCAACTAACAAGAAGAACTCTTTAATTCTCTCCAAGGGGCTATGGTTTTCTTTCAGTAGAAAAGAGGGTTTTCTGTAGAAAATTGAGGGTTTTGAAGTTGTTTTGGTGATAATCTACCTAACAAGATGGTGTGTTTGCAAAGAGCTTGGGGTATACTAGCTTGAGGACTTCTATCCTTGAAGTCTTGGCTGATTTTTGGGCATCTCCATCTTCATCAAACATCACTTTTGGTCGAATTTTGGCTGTTGCAGTAAGGTAGTTTCACAGCTCAATGAAGCTGTGATTTTATGTAGTTTTACATATGTTCATAGCTTGCTAATTCACATAAATGATCCTTTGTTCTTTGGGTTTGTTTTATGCATCAATATGGTCATCTAATGAACATATTTTTCAGCTTATAAACATGGTTATAATGCTATACTTTCGCTGCGTTTTCAGAAAGTTTAAATGGTTAAACTATGATTTTATGTTCTAACAAACCCAACAATGGTATCAAGAGCCGGTTATGTGTTTAGCTTGGTTGTTCTTGTCCTTTAAAAATTAGTTTTAGAGGATGATTATAAACTCATAATAGGCTGATTTTGGTTGATTCAATAAACCCCATGTCTTTCAAAGTTATATCTTCATGCTTATGATTAAACTTTGAAAGATAGGAATGTCAATTGGTTGATATATTTGGATGTTGTTTGTTTGGACAAACAAACCCTAATTTTCAGTTTATGTTGGCTGAAAATTTGGGGTTTGGTGGGGTTTATTTTGTTTATTGAATAATATTTATGATTGTTCATATGTTAGTGTGCATAACCTAGCCTTTGGCCTTTTGATTTGGATGGTTTTAATGGTTGTTTTAATTCATTCAATTGGGTTGTAATATTCGTGTTTATTATTTGGGTTGTAATTATTTATTCATTTGGTTATGTAATAAATAGATTAGGTGCATTTCTTTAATTAGAAAAACGTATTCGGATATAATTTTTGTAAAAGGAAGATGCACAAGATGAAGACCCAAAGATGGACATCAAAGACACAAAAAAAGGGACTTGAAGCATATGGATGCAAGTTCAAGTGGGAGTCTATGAAGACCTCAATTTTGTGTTGTATTCAACCCTTATGAAAGACGACCTCAATTTTGTGTTGTATTCAACCCTTATGAAAGACCAAATGACCACACTTGTGATGGCAAACAAGTGTGGTCACAATAGTAGCTATGGTTATGCACATTGTGGTTGTTTATATTATGCTTGTTTGATTGTGATTTTATGAATGATTGTATGATATTTGGATATGATAAACAATCTTAATAAAAATGACCTTAACAAGCTAATATAAAATGGTTCTTAATCATTAAGCGTTAATAAACGGTTATTAAAAGGATTAATGGTTTTATAATAAAATGAGTTTTATTAAAAGAACCATAGGGTATCTTGTATTTGAAAGCATGCAAATACAAGTACATAGAGTTTTCAAAACTAGAATTAATGAAAACCAAAAATCCCGTTTGAAACAAGTTTAACACCATCCTTTTACATGACACTCGAATCACTTGAGAACTATTTGTGGGATAAAGGTCACCTAACCACTCATAGGGAACTTGTGTGTTTGAGGTGAGTCTAACATACTTGTGGGATAAAGGTCACCTAACCGCTTGTATGTGAAAACTCACACGTGTGTGTAAGTAGGACGACTTGAATTGGAAACCATGTGCATAGGGTCACCGAAGCATGGCGTACAATGGTGTTGATGGGATTAAACATGCCAACCAAACGTAAGATGTTTAACCGATCCCATAAAGGCTAGAAGTTGCAAAAGGTTGCAATTGTCAAATATTGACTACCTTGTTAAATTAAATAATGGGATAAAGGTCACCTAACCATTATTTGAATGTAACGTTGGATTCTAGATTTTAATTATTAATTGTCTATGAGACATAAAAGGGTATTAATAATTAAAATAAAATTTTAAGAAATACTAATAAGAACTTTGTAAATTTTGTAGAATGGCCGCAAACAATAATGCTACCACCCCAACCGTCCATACCCTATCATTGAGAATCGTTATCAAAATGAGTAAAGGCCTATGTCCTTGACGATCCCATGTCTCACCAACCAACGCTGTTGATGTTAAGGCCTTTTGACGATTGGCTTAAGCACATTAAGGATTCTATGCAAGTTTCCTACCTCATGTTGGGAATATGATTCCCGAACTTCAAAAGGGTTTGGAACATCATAGGGCATATGACATGATAATCTAGTTGAAGGAAATGTTCCTTCAACAAACATTAGTAAGATTGCTTCGAAACGGTTCAAGCACTTTATGCATGTCACATGGAAGAAACCCAATCGATATCATCTTATATATTCTTAAGATGAAAAGCCACATTGATAGCCTCAAGATGCTTATCTGTCCTGTCTCAAAGTAGTTGGCCAAGGATTTGATCCTTGATTGCCCAACTAAAGGTTTGAGACATTCATGATAAACTATAATATGAACGGGTGGGACAAAAGCATCGGTGAAATTTACGCAATGCTCAAAAGCAACCGAGGGAGGGATGGGTAGAGAGGTTCTACCTACTCTCTCGATCAATGAGGGAGACGATAAAAAATGGCCAATCTAGATCCTAAGGAAATTATTGCCAAAAGAAAGGAATACATCAAAGCAAAGGTTAAAGCGAAACCTCAAAACCTAAGCTTATGAAGCCTAAGGTAAAGGAGAACGATCCATGCTTTGAGCATGGAGATATAGGACAATAAAAGGGAAATTGTCCTCCTATCTCAAGGAGTTGAAAAATAAGTGGGATGCTAGGCAAACCTCGAATACAATTTTCATGATTCACATTGTATTAAATGTCATTTCTTCAAACACATGGGTATTGGATACTGGATGTGAGACTCATACTTGCAATTGTTGCAAAGGGGTTCAAAAGAAATGAGCGCTTCAAAGAGGGAAACTCTATTTTAAGACTTACAAATGGTTTGGAAGTTGTTCTCAAAACCTTTTGTATGCACCTAGTTTGACTAGGAACATAATTAATGTTTCCTATTAAAATAATATGGTCATGATTTAAAGTTTGTATATAATGGTATTAAGTTTTATGGATGATGTATTTCATTTTAAGGATATGCCTTTTAATGATATTCATGAATTAGTTCATGATAATTCGTCCTATAATAACTCATTATACACATTAAGCACCAAGAAACTTAAAATAGGTTTAAGTTATTATTATCTTTGACATTAATATCTCGGTCACATAAACAAGAATTGGATTCAAACACTTCAAAAGAATGGTCTTTTGGAAACAAATGAAAATGTTTCATTTGATAAGTGTGAACCAAAACACTTATTAGGAATGATACATTTGGATGTATGTGGTCCTTTTAAGACAATGACAAAGATTGGTGAAAAGATACTTCATTACTGTTACCGACGATTTCAGTCGCTATTATTGTGTGCACTTGATGACACATAAGAATGAAGCTTTTGAAATATTGAAAATCTTCAATAATGAAGTAGAAAATCAACTATACATAACTAAATAAGTTCTTCATTCTGATAAAGGAGAAACTGAACCCTATTTGGATATGGTTCAATTCATTAAGGCTATGAGCTTACCACCTTTATCATCTTGGGTTTTCGCACTACTCTCCACGGCTCGTATTTTGAATATGGCCCAAACCAAGAAAGTGGGTTCGACACCTTTTGAAATATGGCATGGAAAGAATTCCATCACTATCATGTTTAAAAGGTATGGGTAGTAAAGCTTATGTTAAGCTTAACACCTAAAACAAATTTGAAAGTCGATCCACTAAGTGTATATTTGTTGGATATCCCAAAGACTGTATAGGATACTACTTCTTTGATCCAACAGAGCAAAAGTAGTTTATTGCTCGAAGGGCAGAGTTCTTGGAAGCGAAGTTCCTTATGGAAGGAGTGACGCATAGAACAATGGAATTTGATGAAGATCAAGATCCACAAGCCGATACACGTTTGGTTGACACTAGCTGTCAACAAGAGGTTGTTGATGATGATCAAGAGGTTGATCAATACACACAAAACATTCATAGATCTGGTAGAGTTAGCATTTCACCTGAAATATATGGATTTTTCATGGATGGATGCTATGAGGTTGACTCCGATGAGCCAACTACATACCATGATGATATGTCCAATTCGGATTATGACAAATGGCTGGAAGCCATGAATGTAGAGATGCAATCCATGTATGACAACCAAGTTTAGGAATTGGTTGACCCTCCACTTAACTCCAAATCGGTTGGATGCAAGTGGGGTTTCAAGAAGAAAACAAATATGCATGGAAGCTTGGATACTTACAAGGCAAGACTTGTAGCAAAAGGTTTCACTCAAACTCAAGGGGTTGACTATGATGAAACTTTCTCACCTGTTGCGATGCTAAAGTCTATAAAGATATTGTTTGCCATAGCTGCTCATTATGATTATGAGATTTGGCAAATAGATGTCAAAACTGCTTTCCTAAATGGATATCTTGAGGAAGATGTCTATATGGTTCAGCCTGAAGGTTTTGTTGATCCAAAACATCCTAATAAAGTATGCAAGTTAAAGAAATCAATCTGTGGATTGAAACAAGCATCGAGAAGTTGGAATCAATGTTTTGATGAAGAGATCAAGAAATTTGGTTTCATCAAGAACACTGACAAGGCTTGTGTGTATAAAAAGGCTAGTGGGAGTGTAATCACATTCTTAGTATTGTATGTTGATGACATAGTACTATATGGAAAAGACATTCCAACCATGGAAGGTGTTGAAACCTGGCTTGGAAATTGTTTTTCCATGAAAGATCTCGGTAAAGCCGCCTATATTTTGGGAATAAAGACCTATAGGGATAGATCGAGGCGGTTGATAGGTCTAAACCAAAGTGCATATATTGATAAAATCTTAAGAAAGGTTCAAGATGGAAAACTCTAAGAAAGGTATGGTACCTATTCAAAGAGGGACAACATTGAGTGCATCTCAATGTCCAAGCTCAAAGGATGAGCAAGATTGTATGAAGGACATCCCATATGCGTCTGCTATAGGATCCATCATATATGCGATGATATGCCCTAAGACCGGACGTGTCATGCGCGTTAAGCATGACAAGAATATATCAGCAGAATCCAGGTAATAGCCATTGGATGGCTGTTAAAAGTATATTGAAATACCTTAGGAGGACTAAGGATATGTTTCTAATATACGGATCTGAGAAAGAGGAACTTGTTGTAAAGGGTTACACGGATGCGAGTTTCCAAACTGATCGAGATGGTCCTCGATCACAATCGGGGTATGTCTCCATTATGAATGGGGTAACATTGTCCATTACAAAAATATGAATTCATAGTCGCCTCATTAGCAGCTTTGGAAGCTGCATGAATAAAAGGTCTATCGCCGATCTAAGGGTTGTCTCTACCATTCAAGACCCCTTAGAAATCTTTTGTGATAACGAGGGTGTGATTGCTCAAATCAAGGAACCCCGTGCACATCAAAAGATTAGGCACAATGAGCGGAGATTCAACTACATAAGGGATGAAGTTGAAAAGGGAGAGATATGTATTCGCAAAGTTCACTTTGATCAAAATATTGCGGATCCACTCACGAAGCTCCTCGAACGGGCAAAGCAAGAAAGTCATACTTATGCCTTAGGACTTCGATATTCTAGTGATTGGACTTGATCAAATTTTGTATTTGAATATGTGGAACTCTTTATTATTTGAGTAAAATTATTTGGTTATAATGTCTCAATTAATGTTTCAATTTAGCATGTTTAATCCATGAGTAAATTATTTACTCTAAATGTCCGTAGTCGTTCATACTTGTGGGAACAAGTGTGAGGGTAAGATTATTATGAACGATTATTATGAACTTGGATTGGTTGATATTCATAAGGATGAATATAGAGCAATGGGTTGCTACCAAGGTTCATAGATATTTGTGGGATACAAATATTGGACTAACCCGCATCTCAAATTTTACTTCATGGAATCTTATCGATTGATCATAAGTAAATTTGAGTAAAGGCGAATATCATTTGGTATCCTCCGACCTGAGATACATATTGGGTTTTGATATTCACCAAGTATTATACCTTGAGCTAATTCTTCACTGTCCTGAAATAGTGGACAGTACATAAGGGTATGTTCAGGTATAACATGAGGTGTTTGTGAGAAACGTATGTAGTCAAGATGGAATTTATTCCTCTTATTCGTTGAGAGTTAGATGTCTAAGGCCTGATTAAGTTAAATCAACAAGGAATGATCATTCTGTGTCCTTGGATTTAACATGACATCTGTAACAAAAGGATAGATGATTGATTCACCTAAATCATTTCAAGTATGGTACTTGAATGGGATGATGCTATTGAATGGTCATAAGTCATGCGTATTAAGGGTAGTAAACCGTTGTTAGGCGTTATTTATTGCTTGCATCAATCTTCTATGAATCTTGGGCAAGTGGGAGATTGTAGGATTCTATGTGCCCAAGACACTTAGAATATTGATGAGGTTAGTACGTTATAATCCAAGTCGGGTTATACCCAATAACAAGCTTAGCAAACACCAATTAATATTTAATTGATGATATGATCATGCAATTAAATATTTACACCAATTTAGAAAATGGGTTTTCTAAATAAGTTGCATATGAGATGGAACAATTTATTAGGATGTTTTGTTCAATAATATTATTTGAAGTGTTATTTAAATTAGTTGTATAACACCAAATAATAATGAGAGTATACTACTTATACAATTAAATGGTTAATTGTATAAACTAGTTAAAATACTAGACAATATATATGTGTGTGTTAATTGTATAAACTAGTTAAAATACTAGACGAGAAGGGTTGAGCTTTTGTTCACCTGATGGCTCTTTTGAGTCTCCATTTCCATACGGTATCCATCAAGGAGTTTATATAGTTCAGTCATAGTAAGAGTGTTGAGATTCTTAGTTCTTTTGATTGAGACACAGTAAAAAGTCCATTCATGAGGAAGTGAACTCATGAATTTTCTTACTATGTCCCTTTTCTCAATAACCACTCCCATAGACTGAAGAGATACGATCAAGTCCATGTACCTGAAGTATTGTTGGCTCAAGGTCTCACTAACAATGTATGTGATGTTTTCAAACTTCTGCTTCAGTACATCTTTCTTGTACTCTTTGGATTCAGTGGAACCAGAGTATATCAATGTCAAAGAATCAAATAATTCTTTTGCTGACTTGCATTGCTGAAATCCTACCATTATGGAGTTTAGTATAGTTGTAAGCAGCACGGTCATGGCTTTGCAGTCGATGTCCATCTTCTTGAAGTCTTCATCAGAGTAGTCTTCAATAGCTTTCTTGATCATGGCACCATTACCAGTCAGAGACACCACCTTTGGCTTGTAAGGACCATGAGTGACTGATATCCATATTCAGCTATCTTGATACTTAATGAAGCCTTCAATACATTGACACCAGACTCTAAAGTTATGAGGAGTGATAATAGGGGCCTTGGTTATGGTTCCTATCTCAATCTTAGAAAATTTATGGTTGAGAGCCATTAGAGTGAAATGAGTAAGTGTGAAGAAGAAGGATGATTTAGGATGGTTAGATCTCACAATCAAGAGCCTAAGAAGCTCTGATACCAATTGCAGGATCGGTGTTAATCTCTCAACAAAAGTTTTATCTCACAAACTCACTAAGTCTTACTCGGTTGATGAAGCAGAATATCTAACTAAGTTGACAATAATATAATAAGTTAATGAACACAAGAATGGTTTTCAAGATACATGTATATATTATTTCCCAACTCAGTATGACAAGACTCTTACAAGCATGGTTTGATGAGTTACAAAGAGAAACTATATATACTACTATCTACAATCGGTTATACTTAGATAACCAGCTGGAATTTACAACTAGACAAATACTACATTGCTAGAAATAAAACAACTAAGATAAAATACTATCCTAGATTAGGTAATCATGATAGGTCCATGAGTTACCTTTTCTCACCAACTACAGATGGCAACTATACTAATTGATAAAGGTGACCAGTGGACTAAAGTATTATCAACTACATGGGCGTAGGAAAGCACCATGCAGTTTGTCAGAGGTTGCAGTGAACATCAGACAACCCATACTTATATCCACTGGTTCATAGTTGGTTCTTCCGAAGGTAAATAGCTTCGGAAGAATAATTTCTTCCGAGGCCATTGATACTCCGGAATAAACATCTTCTTCTAAGTCTTCTACAAACCTTCATGACTTTCTTCTTTGGAAAACATAACCTTGAATCTTCTAAGTGTGAATACTTTGGAAGACGAACTTCTTAGTCTCGGAAGACTTAGTTCTGTCTTTGGAAGTTCTTCATATACTTTAAAAGGAAAACTATTAGTCTTAGAGACTTAGTTTTCCTTCAGAATATCTGCATACTTTAAGCTTCGGAAGATCTTCAACTTGCCTTTAGAAGAGTTGCTTTAGCTTCGGAAGACATATTCAATTGTACTTCAAAATCCTTCTAAGTGTCGTTTTGGTTGCACCAGCCTCATATGATCCAACAAATTTCTTCTTTCATATCGCCGTACAAGAATGCAGTTTAACATCCATTTAATAAATGATAAAATTCTAGTATGAAGCATAGGCTAGAAAAATATGCATAGATTCAAGTCTTGCAACATGAGCATATACTTTTTTATAATCAAGACCTTCAACCTGATAGAATCCTTAAACAACAAGTCTGGCCTTGTTGCGAAAAATCACATCTTGTTCATCCGTTTTGTTTCTGAATATCCATTTAGTTCCAATCGGCAGCTTACCCCTTTGGAAGTTCACACAAATGCCAAATATTTAGCTTCTTGAATTGCATCAGCTAATCTTTCATAGCCTCAACCCAACTATTTTCCTTTCATACCATCTCTATGTTCTTTGGCTCAATTTGAGAAATAAAGCATGAATGCAAGCATGTATTTATAACACCAGATTAACTTCGAGTTCGGACACCTTGTGATAATGGACAATGATTGCTTCAGTTGGATGGTCTTTATGAACTCAGTTGAGGAATGGTATCTTCAGAAATAACTTCATCTAAATTAGACATATGACCAATTGGTTTTTCAATAGTGTTCCTTCCTTCGGGTTGATACACAAAATCTTTCTATTTATGAATATCATTAGCAACAGATAAATAGTCAAATGGAACTTCAATGATATCAATCAGATCATTTTGAGTAGAAGAAAAACTCTGATCAGAAACTTATGGAGCTTGTTTAACATCTAGATCAGAATGAAGCAATTCGGATTTAGAAACAGATTATGGAATAGGTGAGACATTTGAAGAAGAGGGTATGTCTGAAAATCTTCCTATAGTTAAAGATGGCATAGGTCCAATATCATCAGTAAAAATATATGGAATAGATTATGACAAAGGTGGATTTGTTGTAGAAACAACAAAAAATTGATTAAGTTTAAAATAATGAAGCATAATCGTATATCCATGAAGGAGCAGAAGCTGCATCTTTTTTGTTAGATTCATGTCTGTCTATATTAAAATGATTCAATTATTATTTAGTTCTTTTATTATAAACCCTGAATGAAACTTTGTTGGCTGAATATCTAACAAAATAACATTAATCAGGTTTTTCATCAAATTTTGATTTAGAATCAGATGTATGTAACGAAGTACAACAACATCCAAATATTTTAAGATATTTGACTTTGGGTTTATGTTTGAAAAAGATTTCATAAGGATTCATATTTTATTGTTTGTTGATTAAAACATGATTCTGAACATCACATGTAGTGTTAACAGCTTTAGCCTAAAAAAATACGGTAATTTGGCTGCTGATAACATTGTTCTAGCAGCTTCAATTAAAGTTCGATTTCGTCTTTTAGCAACTCCATTTTGTTGTAGATTTCCTGTAGAACTAAATTGTCTAGCTATCCCCTTAGAATCACCAAATTCACTCAGAGTATGATTGCAAAACTCTATTCCATTATTACTTCTAACGCACTTGATGGTTTTGTCAGTCTGATTCTCCATTAGGGACATGAACTTTATCAGCAAATAAGGTGTCTCATCCTTAGTTGCTAAAAAGAAAACCCAAGTAAATCTAGAAAAATCATCAGTAATAACCAAACAGTATGCACGACATCCCAAACTCAAAACGCTAACTGGACTAAATAAATCGATGTATAAAACTTGAAGGATGGATTCAAATTTCGTATGAGCAACAGGTTCATGATGAAGTTTATGTTGTTGCCTTTTGAAAATGACAGACACTGTTCAGAAAGTTAAAATTCTTTCAATGGTAAGCCTATAACATGATTTCATCTAACCAACTTGTTCATATTTTTTATGTTTACATGCCTAAGACGACGATGCCATAACATTGAGTCACTTTTTGAGCTTTAGACAACAAACAAGACACAGTTACAAATGAATATGAACTATTCATGTTAAGTAAGTATGCATATTTGTCTCTCGGTATTCTTAACAAAACCCATTCATCAGGAATTACATATACAGGTTTTAGAATAAGAAATTCTTTATCAATGAAATATGTTGAATACTTCTGTCACAAATTTGAGAGACGTTTAACAAATTATGTTTAAGTTTCTCAACAAAATTGACATCTTCAAATCTTATCACCTTTATCTCCTACCAATATAATATATCCGTTATAAGGTTGTATGTTGTTTAACAGAGATATATTACTTGTCATGTGCCTAGAACAACCGTTATCAACATGCCAAACACTATTGATAACTTACCTTGGTTTTTCCTGCACATATGAAAGAATTTATTCAATTTTAGGAACCCAAGCCATGGTTGACTTAAGCATATTGTTTTCATCCAAATATGATACAAATTTTAATATCATATCTCTTTTATCATTGAAATTATAATCTTCAACAATATCAGGCTCTGATTGTTTTGTTTTTATTTTTCACTTTTGAATTGGTTTGATCAAATTTGTAACCATTTTATTGAAAGTGGTTTGAATTGAATAAGGATTGGTATCATCAACATGTAAATAATTCTTAAGTAAAATTTCTTTAAGCAAATCTATTTCAATTTGACCTTTTCTTTTATCAACAAAAGATTTGACCTTTTCTTTTATCAACAAAAGAATTTGACTTATCTGTATTCCTTTTCTTTAAGCAAAGATCTCAACATTATTGACAGTGTCATCACAAGCAGGTGTTGGAGTATCCTCAACATCATTCACAGTCTTTTCATCTTTAGCTGGAGTAAACTCAACAACCTTTTCTTCAACTTCTTTCTTTCTCTCTTTAGTCATCTTTGATTGAGTTGGAGTGATCTCAATAGCTCTTTCGTTAAGCTAACATTCAATATTATCACAAACTGCTTCAGCAAATATTTCCTTTATCAAATCATCTGACACAAACTCAACAAGTATTTGAATTTTAGCTAACAAAGCAGTGGATAGTTTGATATCTAGAATCTCCATCTGGTCTGACCAATTATATTCTTCATTGGTCTGGGACATTAAACCTTTGTTGTTTGATATGCTTGCTTTATCTCCTTTTGACTCTACATCCACAATCACCATATTCTTTCCAATATCAGTTTGATTTGACCTTCCCTCTGTGCATTCTCTTACAAGTGATCAGGTTTGTCATAGTTATAACATCTCAAACTTATTTTATCAAATCCAATTTTGTTCAATTTGTTTAAACTAAACATCTTCCTCCATATTCTTCTTGCAAAGTTCTTTACCCGGTACACCACCATAGCCCTCTGATACTTGATATCATTTTCTTCAACATAATTAGGATTAACTTGTTGCAAGTCATTCACTAAGATATTAGGCGCACTAAGTCTTCCAGTAGTGAAAGCTTTGTAACTGTTCATGAGAGTTATTAATAGAGCCAGATGCTCTTCAGCTATTTGAATGGTTTGCTTGTTTGGGTGGGAATTTACAACAAATGCTTGTTATATGGTTTGAGTGGATTGACTCTGCGGATAAACCTGAGGTTGAGGTTGAGATTGCATTGGATTATAATGGTTTTGATGAGGGGCTTGAAACTAAGGTATGGAAGAATCTTTGACATTAGGATTAACAGAATTGGTTGCTTGTTGTTGACAGAATTGGGAATAGCTGTCATAGTAATTGGGATTACTAGCCATTTTTGCATATAAACAGATGCTTGTCATCCATTTCATATGACTTGATAGTTGAAATGAGATTGCTGAGGGACAAGGTGAACAGATCCTTGGTTCTCTTAATGGTGGTGCGGTTATTGTTCCAGCTGTAGGGTAATGAGTTCAACAGCTTCTTGTTTATAGAAATATTCTCCAAGGTAATTCCAGCACTCTTCATCTTTGTTATCATCTTAATAAATTTGGACATTTGAGCCTCTAAAGTTTCATCAAGCACATGGTTAAACATATTAAACTGTTGGTTTAACATGTCCTTTCAGCTCTCTCTCATATCTTTATTGCCCATTATCTGCTCCTCCATCGCATTCCATAAATCTTTAGCCTTTCTGGAATCCTTGAACTTTTAAGCAATTTCAGTAGTAAGTGCCATAGTGATGGCAGCATACGCTTTGTCATCAAGTTCAAGTTTCTTCATGTCTCCCTCATCCCAGAGGTATTCAAGTTTGGGCAACAACTCTCCCTTATCATTGTTATATACAGGAATATACGGTCCTTGTTTGATTGACCATATCATCCAAGGTTTGGTGTAAATAAAATGATTTTTAAAACGATAAACCCCATCGGGATAATCTTCTTCGCTAAGAAGTCTAAGAGGTTTTGTGCTAGTTCTAATATCATTGTTGAGGTTGATGGTAGAAGTGATGTGTTTTATATTTTCCATTTTAAAACTCAGAAATTAAACTTTTCAAAAAGTTTCAAACTTGATGTTCACGCGCGAAGATTAGTGTTCTCGCGCTAACATGCACCAACTTCTCGCGTGGTTAGTTTTCTAACTGAATTTTGCGAAAACGAAACTTCTCGCGTGAAAGGAATCTTTTGTAACAAACTTTTCAACAAACTTTTGCAAGACACACACTTCTCACGTAGGAACTTTTCGTGTGCGATTAGCAAGTTTTGCCTGATCCATTTTCTTCCCAATTTCGAGGATTCCAACTTTAATCTTTCACCAAATTGTTCAAAATTGATTGATTAAGCTTTTAGTTAGTGATTTAGGTTTAATTTTGATCCTAAGTGTCTCTAATTGATTCAATTTAGCTCGCTTAAGCACATGAACACCATCAAATCTTCAATCACCAATAAAACAGCTTTCAACATCTTAAAATATACTCAAAAACAATAGAATTCAAGTTGATCTTCAAAGAAATACAAATTGGGGCTCAAGAACACTTCAAACATACTCTTCAATCTTCAAATCAATCAATCTAGAGCATGTCAAGCTCTGATGTCAATTGTAAGGATTAACACTTAACAGTTAGATCAATCTCATGACAAGAACACGGAATATAAATATCACGGGTAATAAGACTGAATGAGAAAATAGGTGAACACAAATGTAAATAAATTTTGATGTATATTGCTCTCTGATTTGAATGGTTATAGTTACATGCGAAATCAGGAACCCAAATGCTGCAAGTTTAGGTTCTCGCGCGACTTGATCTTCATTATCTTGATTTTCTTTCCCGAACCTCTAGGTTCAACCCCTGCAGAATGAAATAAACAATTGAGGGTGAGTAAAAAAAACATATTTAGTTTGTAAAGTTAATATAATAAACCATTACATAGTTGATTCCATTACCTCAAATTCATTCTATCCACCCCCCCTATTTTTTCATTCCTTTCCTTCTTTTATCATTATTCACCAACACCACCCACTCACCTACTACAAAAACCACCACCGGCCACGAAAATCGATCGTCATCTGCCACCACCACCACCAGCCGCCGCCGCCGACACCCACCGCCGGCCACCTCCGTCGCCACCAACCATCACCACCATAACTACTTTTACATTTTGTATTTTTCTACCTAACAAACAATACAAACTAATGATTCATTCTATTCCTAAAAGGGTAACAAAATAGTACAATGTGCTTTAATAATTCATTTTATTCTCTCATCTATTTTATTTCTTCATTCATTTCATTGTTTCTTACATTCCATTACCCCATATCAAACAGATCCTTTATATTTATACTCCAAAAATATAATTAAGAAAATTGTATTATAGCCTACTCACACATGTACTATATTATTATTCCCCAAATGTATTATATTATGATTTTCCCAAATGTACTATATTATGATTCACCCAAATGTAATATATTATTATTCCCCCAAATGTACTATATTATTATTCTAATGACTTCAGAAGCTCAATCTTCGTATCCAAAGCCCCTTAACATCCTATCCTAGTAGGATTTTCTTAGTGATTTGTGTTCCTTCCATCTTCAATGATGAACAAGACTGAATAGTCCTAATAGAGGTGCGCAAAAAGTTTTAACTTACATGACTAACCCGATAACTAAACCAATTGATAACCAGTATTGTGAAAATCGTTTCTTACTGATCGAACCAACAATTTGTACCCTGTTGAAAGTATTCAAAAGCAACTAGCTGGATACCGGTTTATTTAACAGCTTTTTAGCATGTAATAAAAACATTTTAAAATTGGTTAATAACCAACCTAATTTTTGAACAGTTTGTTTAATATTTTGATTATTAACCTTTGTTAATAACCAAACCTTTTTTATAATCGTCTTTTTGTGCAACTCTAGTTCAGTGCTTTGAGGCATCCGAATCACTAAAATTTATAATCTCATCTCTTTTGTCAACCCTTCTTCAACATGTTTGATTTTGTTGATTAACACATACCAACAAACAACAACCAATTAAATATTAACCTCTTAATATTAAATACCAACTTCTTAGACACCTAGGAAAGTTAAATATTTGATTATTGTTTTCTTAAATTTATAGTTTAATAACATTGACAATAGAATTTGTAAAAAATTTTATATCTGTATATTTTAAGATAAACTTAAAAATAGTACTCTAATCATATTTTTTATATTTATAACTTATCCATATATTTTTAAGAAAAACAAAAAGAGTTTGTTTTCTTAAAAGAACTAAAGTAAATCCTTATGTTATTAAGGATGAGAAATGACATGTGAGGGAGTTTTATAAATAAATATACACCCAATATGGGTGCTCTAATACTAATTTAATATGTCTAGTTTGATATGATAATTAATTATAAATAGGAAAATGCACACAATGATAACCAAATTTTCTAATTGTTTCACTAAAGTCATTTAAAGTTCTTTTATGCCACTCAACTTCTATTATAAGCGGGGAAAGTTCAAACAAAAAAGTGTTTAAAATTCAAAAAGTGTAAAAAGTAATCTTAACAATTAATATTTTTAATCAATAGTTTAGATCAACTTATAGGGATAAAGTGTGTTAGATGGGTATTTTTAGCATAGCCATTTTTGTTAACTTTTTTCAAGTTTTCTCTTTTTTTAAACGTTTATAACTTTTATATACAACATTAACGAATATTTTTTCATCTTTAAAATGAGTGCAATATCATTATATATAAAAAATAATATATATTTGTTACATTTTCAAGCTCATATGATTTCTACCCATTATTGTGTCTGTAATGCAGTTTATTGGGTTTTTCCGTCAATTATTGTGTTTTTTTAAAGTGATGAATTTTAACAATATAATTATGTAAAAATACATTTTATGTATTTCTGATATGTAAAACACAAGAATTAATTAACAAGTAGTTAAGCTAATACATTAAAAAGAATAATAAAATAACGCAAAAATTATATAAACATAAAATACAATCATTGTCTTTTTAATAGTCATTGTGTTATCTTAAACATTATGAGTTTTAAAAAATACATTGATCAAATAAGATGATTGTGTACTCCTAGTTGTAAATTATAACTAGTTTTTTTCTTCCCCCGCGCTTCGCGGCGGGGTTGAATCGATACTTAGAAAACTCGATAAAAGGCTCGGAAATTCTAGTTCGTTATGGTTGCAAACTAACCGTTTACCACGCCAAAACAAAAATATCAAAGGGCATTCGTTTATCGTCATCGCCTATCATCCATATTTATACAAAAAGTCAATCCTAACAGTTATGAAACAACAAATAATTTCAAATGAAATGTAAGAAATCAGATCTGGGTAAGATGGCCTTAGATGAATTTGTGTTCATCGTCATCGACACATCTAGACGACCGTTAAGCAATACATAAGTGTCACCATCATCGTTAGAACAATCAACCCCAAAAAAGATGGCCTCAGATGAACATATGTATTAATTATCATCAACACACCATCAAAAAATAGATAACCGTCACATCATCCGAAGAACAGAATAGAATAAATCCGAGCCAAAATCTCTTAGACGAGAAAACCCTAACCGTCACAGATCAAACGCCGTGACCATACAACGTCTCAGATGAGGAACACATCATCATCATCGACTAATAATTCAACTTTGTGTCTAGAAACAGGCTAGGGTTTCTAATCAGAAACTTCTCAAGTAAACATCTCAAGATAAAACCCATAAACATCACATCCATGTCTCAAGTAATCAGATACAGGCGGAGACCACAGAGGCTTTGGCCTTGCCGGAAACAGGGGGCAAACACACAACGTGGCTCAGATCTCATTAACAGACCGATGTGGCTGCAACACAGGTTGCAAGAGAAAAACATCTCACTTGCCATCCTCGTTTATGCCACGCCAAGCAACGACCCATATCACAGTCATCATAGCCAAAGAAACATAAGCAATATTAATCGGATCTCGAGCGATGTAGGGTTTCAGAGCAAACCTACACATTCATCAAGCCAAAAACTTAGGGCTCATATTAGAAGCCCTAATCACAGAAAACAAAACACTATCGGCAAACCATTGTCACCTAGGGTTTGCAAAACAGAGCAGGGAAAACCACTCTGTACACAAATCCAGTAGCAACGGCCGAGCGGGTTGACCGGAGAGTATAGAGGTCCATATATAAGACAGAGTAACATACACGACAACTCCAGCCGACGATGGCTAGGGTTCAACGGTAGGTCACACCCATCGGCCATGCAAAGAGCCCCAATCAAGAACACTAACAGTCAATAGGCAAAACACCATAATATAGAGAAATCTATAAACCCTAAAAGGGTATCGGAGAGACATAGAAATGAGGGAGCAACAGAGGCGGTGGAACCCTAAAAGGGTATCGGAGAGACATAGAGATGAGGGAGCAACAGAGGCGGTGGCACGACCACCATAGCACCGTCAATGGCTAGAAGACCGACACCTGCTCCACCTCAACCACATAGGGGAGGCAGAGCGGCAACAACCTCCATGGCCACCGCAACAGTCAAAATCCCTGCGATGGCCGACGGCACACCGGCAATCCCTACGATGGCCGACGGCGATGGTGGCGGCAGCGGCTCCCCTCTCCCTCCTCGACAACCCAAAACCCTTCTCACATAGGCGGTAGAAGGAGTGGCCGGATTATCAGCCTAGCTTGAAAACCCCATATAATCTCTTTCTTTATGAGAAATGAGAACCTACCTGGAAATCATACACCAAAGGCTCATCGGACGCCCTTGGTTTGTCGATGGTGCATATGGAAATTAGGTGTATCAGGAGATCATCGATGTTAATGGCGGTAGTGGTAGTCGGTGAGAGTGAAGAAGAAGGAAGAATCAGAAATTAGGGGAGTGGCACACATCCCAAAATAAATTGACGACCACAATCTCACATTTCACTATTCATACTATTCATTTCCAATCTTTATTAACATATATGTTAATGATAGATGATAAGTTTATATAATATTTAGAAAACAATAACAAAATAACATATTAAGTTATCTTGAACATTATGAGTTTTGAGATATATATTTTTGGGAATAACAATATCGTGTAATTTTAATTATAAAACACGATGATGGAAACAACAAGTTTATATAATTAATAAAAAAATAATGACAAAAATAATATAGTATTATCTTGAATATTATGAGTTTTAAAAATACATTGGTGAAATAATATCATTGTGCACTTTTAATTGTAAAATATAATGATGTTAACAAGTTTATATAATCAATAAAAACAATGATAAAAATAACATAAACTGACCTAAAATATAAAACACAATGGTGAATATATATAACAAATGAAAAAAAAGATATGACACAATAAACTGGTATATGACACAATTACCGTATTAGACACACTAAACTAAGGTATTTGATACAATTACCAAAATGCCCTCCCAATTAAAACAATAGAAAGACATATGTCAAAACCATAATTATTCTTAGCTTTTTAGATTGAATACTCTTTTACTATAACCCTACCCATTATACATTCCAATCTTTTGTAAGAATTTATAAATATTTAATTATTTAAAAATTAAGTTTGAAAAATAGAACATACATAAATTTTGATGCTCAGTAAGTGAAGTTTTTTCCTAATCAACTTGAACTAAGAGGTGCCAGTAAGGGAAAAAGAATTCCCTAATATAATAACAGTGTTCTAAAATTATTAAATGTAGGTTACATTGGACGAAAATAATCACTGATAGTAACCAATATTTATACATGTTTTATTATCCAACTTAATTTCAGACATATTTAAAATTTAGTAAATATTTAGTTAGAATTGAAACACTTAATAAAAGTTGAGTGAGTTTAAAAATACAAGAAGGCTTTGAGGTATTTTTGTAAGATACTTGGAAAACATGATTATTATTGTGTAAAATTAAATTTATTTGTAATATAGGTTTAACTTTATTTGGTTTCAGTTGTTTTTTCTTCTCTATTTTTAAGATTTTCATAACAGAATGTTTATCAGTTCTATAAATTTTTATGAGCATTTGGTCACGCAGACATCATTGGGCTGTGGCCCGATCTAGTATAGAAGACTTTTTGCTAAAGTCAACATTTTTTTAAAGAAGGACAAGTTTGACCACACATTTTTTGTTAGTTCGTGCACTCACGTCTCCACAGTCCCACACATTGCAAGTCAAAATCGTGTGTACCACATAGTTATAGATTTTTATTTTACATATTGCTACCCCATATTTGTGCATACTTAAAACCTTTGCCCAAATGGTACAATTGTTTGATCAAAAACTACGAGATGAAAGAAAGCTTAAGTCGAGCAGAATTTAAAGCACGAGGGCTTATAATCCTAAATGAAAACATTATATACATAAATGTATTTAATTCATGGTAAACTTTTATGTATAGCTATAACAGAAGAATTAAGTAATATGTATTATTATATATGAAGCTATAAATGCATATAAATACAATCAATTAAATAATTAACAATTACAAAGGAATTGTTATTGAGCACAAGTTTGTAAACTAATCACCAGCCATATTTACGCTTGCTAAAACTTTTCACAATTCATGCCCGAAGTTAACACATAAAACTTAAAGCAAGTCGTGCTCAAACAGTTTATCTCGGGCTTGAATCAGCTCAATCCAAAATTTTCAAAGTATATATCAAAAGTTTGCTTGTGATAAAATGATGATGAAGGGTGCAAAATAACAAAAAGGCAATAATAAGGGGCCAAGAGCGTAATTATCGAATCTTATATATTCTGATGAACTCTCTAATTGTTTTATCATATCTCACTAGCTTGGTAAGATTCATGGCTTCACTCTTCTTCATCCTAAGTCTCCTATGCTTTCATGCTTCAATCTCACATGCAGTTTACTATAAAGCCCCTAAACCCATTACCACTTACATTCCAAAACCCTCTTTGAAAGCCTTAAACATAATCGATGCATGTCGACTTAAAACCTCAAATTGGGCGTCTAATCGTCGTGCATTAGCTGATTGTAGCATTGGCTTTGGTAAAGTTGCTATAGGAGGAAAGAATGGTGCAATATATGTGGTTACAAACCCTTCTGACGATCCCATCAACCCTAAACCAGGCACACTTCGCTATGGAGTGATCCAGACGAGGCCGTTATGGATTATATTCGCTAAAGATATGGTGATCAAGCTGAAGAACGAGCTCATTATGAATAGTTACAAGACCATCGATGGACGAGGGGCGAAAGTGGAAATCGCGTACGGGCCTTGTATAACTATACAAAAAGTAAGCCATGTGATCATTCATGGCATCAGCATTCATGACTGTAAGCCCGGGAAATCAGGCCGTGTAAGAAGCTCTCCCACGCATGTGGGACGCCGTGGAGGCTCAGACGGGGACGCCATTGATATATTCACATCATCGCACATATGGATCGACCATTGCTACCTAGCTCGAGCTTCTGACGGGCTAATTGACATCATTCATGCTTCGAATTTTGTCACCATATCTAATAACTTCTTTTCTCAACAAGATAAGGTGAAAATATTAGCTTCTCGATATGCCTCGTAAATAATATTATCGTGTTTCATTCATGGTGTTGATCCTTATGAAACGATGCAGGTTATGTTATTCGGGCACAAGGACAACAATCTTGAAGATAAAATCATGAAAGTGACTGTGGTTTATAACCATTTTGGCCCCGGACTAGTTCAAAGGATGCCAAGGTATCCTACATGACAATTTATGTTATCATCATGAAACGAATGTGATAAAAATTATCATCATGAAACGAATGTGATAAAAAGTACAATCTTACATTCTTACATGCATGTATCAGGGTGCGGCTAGGTTATACGCATGTGGCGAACAATCGATACGATGCATGGGATATGTATGCGATTGGTGGCAGCGCGAATCCAACAATATTAAGCGAAGGGAACTATTATATCGCACCTAATAATCGATATCACAAAGAGGTATAATCTTAAGCATGTATCATTAGTGTGTGTTGGGATTTTGTACCTCCAAGTGTAGGTGTCTGATGATATATATATATTTGTGAAATTATTTGTAGGTGACTAAGAGAGAGGTTAAGAAAGGTTGGAAGAACTGGAAATGGAGGTCTTATAAAGACGTGTTTGTAGGTGGAGCATATTTCGTTCCATCTGGATGGGGAAGTTGTGCTCCAGGCTACACTAGAGCACAGTCTTTCCCCGTTGCTCATGGGTCTCAAGTGCCTCGTCTAACCGCCAATGCGGGCCCATTACGTTGTAGTTACAAAAAGGCATGTTGAAACATGCATGTTTTGGTTTGAGTTTTCGTTTTGTAACTGTTTCAATTCCTAAGATACGTCCATGTTTTTTTTCTTTGACGTATCGGTCATAAGTGTTCATGAGGAAATGTGAACCTAGACCCCTTTCATTTGCTTCTCAAAGAATAAATCAACATCACGATATTTGAAATTGATTTACTATTGTAAGGTCCTTTTAAACAAATATGAAGGATTCAACGCAATAACAACATGAGTAGTCAATACATGCAGTTTTTTTAGATTCATGAACATAATAGATCGAAATTTAAGCATCAAAGGATTAGTTAAGAAATATAGCATTGCACTAAGATTAATTTCTCAGAAATCAAGCAAACATATTGACTTCCAATTCTAGTTAACATATTAATGGGAATAACTAAAAATTAGCCTTTAAATTCATAGAGTGTTCGTCCTACTCCAAGAATATCTTTAGAACACCTCGTGTTTTTTTACCATCTATACCTTCTAGAAACCTACGGGTGCTCGTGGTCACGTGCACTCCAATGTGTGTATACATACATAAAGTATTATATATATTACTATTTACTAATCTCTGAATGCATTATGAATTGTAGCTTTAGTTTGATGGGTTGTAGCCACTTTTGAGTTTTTTTATTTTTAAATTTTTACTTTTAATCTCTGCATTTTTACACTTTTACAATCTAACCTCTGTATTTTTTCACTTTCAACTTTTATCCCCCTATACTTTAATCTTTTACAAATTTTCCGTATTTCATTTTGGTCAAAATTTTAAGAGTTGACACGCCATAACATACGCGTGTTGTTTAACGTTTTACGTCAACTTTTCTCGTTTAACAGACATGTCACTATGCGCGAGTTGTAAATCGACTTAGTTACTGTTTTTAACATTTTATGTTTCACCTCGTAGTTTAACGCTTTTACGTTTAATTTTATTTTTTACGTTTTTATTTCTTGTTAATACAAGGTTTTCCCGTGTTGGTGATCTTTGATGGTGATGTGACATTGGTAATACTTTGCATGGATTTGTGCCCCCCGTCGCTACGTGAGGGGCTTATACTAGTTATTTATAAAATCCAAATAATATGTTAAGAAATGTAATATATATATATATATATATATATATAT